>KZ809153.1:17134-44680 GCA_000696205.2 Oncopeltus fasciatus | reverse complement strand
GTATTTACTGTTTCTTCTTCCGGGTTGGACCGTGTCAAATTGTTGTTATTTGCCGAGCTTTCGCACATCATGTGATGGCTTCTTCAGGGCTGAAAAAAGAATGAATCATTCTCTTTTCAGCCCTGAAGAAGCCATCACATGATGTGCGAAAGGTCAGCAACTATCAAGAACTTGACACGGTCCTACCCGTAAGAAGAAACGGTAAATACTTCTGACGACCGTCGAAGCCTACGTGAACATTATTTATAATTCCAACTTTCAGGTAAGAATTACTGTTTAGCTTAGGTGACGTTAAAAATGGATTCTAATCAGAATAGGTGTTAAAGTTGAATATTTAGTATTTTGTACTTGATTATTGGGTGAAAATTCTTACTTTTTCTAGCAACCTAGCAACAAAGCAACAAGTAATAAAGATTCTTAGTGACTTTCTGAAGATAAAATCATTGACGGTCTTTATTCTGCGACCAGAGGGTGCTACACAAAGAGGAAAGGTCTTGTAAAAGGTGAGTTTATTTAAAAAGTCAGAGGGGGGAGATGCGGGGGGCTAGGATTAGGTTTGCACGGTTCTGGTGGGGGAGATGTGCCCCCCCTGATAAGAGCCATTGTTGGGGGAGGAAACACCTTGTTAGGGGCCAGGGGGAAGGAAGTGATAAGGCAGGACTGCCTTTGGAGCATTCCGATTTACAGGGTTGGGGTAGAACAGCTGATTGCACTTTAGCAGATTTCCATCGAAGGATGTCCGCAAAAGAGCAAATTTCTTCTGTATCATCTTTGTAAAAATAATTGCAGATGAATTATGTCGTTATGAAACTTGGTAAGCAGCGAGTCAACTATTTGTTTAGATATTTATCTTTAAGCCAACAATGAAGAATATTTTATAACACCTATTTGCAATATCATACACTTTATCTGTCTGTAATCTGCTGCCCGGTATTATTTTCAAATAATGAAACCAAATTTAGTATTTTAAAAGGAGAATAGTTGAAAAATCGATAGCGTTATCAATATCGCTGGAAATGTTAAACAATTTAGTAATTTAAACTTTGTAATATCAATATTTTATATTTTATATTTTATACAATTCTTTTTTAAGAATAATATTATAAATTTATCCAGCTCTAGCGATGTTTAAATTTCTTGTAATTTTCTGTTTATATCTTATTTAAATACTTATATTACCAAACTAAGGAATAAAAGACCCGGTTAAAAGGTAAAAATATGTCATATTGACGTAATAAGTCACAGTTATGACATTTTCCTGTTTGTTCACAATAATGTTAATAAATTTATATTTCTTTGCCCTTTTCAGAACAGGCAGATAGAAAATATAAAAAACACTATTATTTTTGACAACTTTATTTCATTCTACTAGTCTTAGGTCTAATAATACTGAGCATTAACGTAGCCATGGTGGCGGAAGGTACCAATTTTATTTATAAACACAGAATTGTATATTGAGCTTTTGAAGAGATACAATATAAAGATTTTTTTCATGAACTTTCTTTATTAACAATAGCTACTGTTTTGTTAATAAAGAAAGTTCATGGAAAAAAAAATCTTGAATTGTATAATAAGCTAAATATTCATATTACAAAATTTAAATGTTGCTCGACATTATCGAACATTTCTAGCGATATTGATAAAGCTATCGATTTTTAATTTATTCTTCTTTTAAAATACTAAATTTGGTTTCATTATTTGAGAATAATACCGGGTGTAGAGTACAGACAGATAAACTTTATAGTATTGTAAATAGGTGTTATAAAATATTCTTCATTGTTTGATTAATAATAATTATTTAAACATAGAGTTGACTCGTTGCTTACCAAGTTTCATCTGGAATTTTTTTTTTTACAAAGATGTCAGAAGAAATTCGCTCTTTTACGGACATCTTTCAGACTGAAGTTCTTTTAAAAAATATTTTGTTCACTAACACTAGTGCAATGTATGGCGGAATATAAGAGGTATTTAGTTATGCATTTTAATCATACATGATTTAATGTATGATTAAAGTGTATAACTAAAATTTCAGTTAATTGTACATTTTTAATATTATTCTTATTTATACCGAATTGTGGATAATTAACGTGCATTACTAATTATAGGTGCATATTTATTGTATGAAGCTGATAAAGAAAAAAAATATAGATTTACATAGAGAGATTTTTGACTGTAGAGATTATTAGCAGACTTATTTTTTTTTGGGGGGGGGGAGGGGGTTGGCCAAGGTTGATCCAAAAATGCAATGTAAAAAAAAGGGTATTTTTTTTATTCGCTGCTATCGTTTCAGATGTGAGTCACGAATATGGGATCCTGGTGACACGACTTCCCCTCTTGCTTTCATGATAGTTCCTATAGATGGCTTTCAATGTAAGCCGAAACGTCGGCAGATAATTAAAAATACACATATTTAAATTTGTATTTTTTTGGATCTTCCTTGATTGAACCCCAACAAAAAATACTAATATAGATTTATGTTTTGTCCATTTAGCCCTGAAGTAGCCATCACAGAGTGTGTGACAGCTCGGAAAAAAACACTTTGTCAACTCGGTCAAGCCCCGAATAAGAATAAAGGAATATTTTGAGTACAAATATATAGTTGTTTTCTAATATTTGCATTTTCATTGTTCTAAGTTTAAGAATAGGTTTAATAAACATTGCTAGATGAGTTCTGTACTGTTAGTGAATTTCAATTGTATTATTCAGAAGATTTACAAGTAGAACTTATTTTTGGAAATCACCAAAATTTGATAATTCATAAGATACGAAGTTACGAATCAATAAGATGAATCGATGGTATATCTTGAAGGCGAATAGGATACCAATACCGCAAGACTTTAGAGTGTAGCTTACAAGATTTCCTCTAAATTGTTACTTGTAAAAATATTCATTGCCATGACATATTATTGAATACTCGAAAAAGGCAATACTTATTTAGATAAGAATATGAAAATACTACCAAGTAATAATAGTATATTAATTGAATTATAAGAACGATCGACAAAGAAAAGTATATAATAAAATATTTTTGAGCCCTTAGGCAAGTGAACTAGTACAAAATGTTGAAAATTTCATTCACAGGTGAACTTAATTAAAATTAATTATTCTTCTTCTGAATTATGAATAAAATGTTTATAATTCACTATTCAGACTATTCAGAGTTCACTCCCTTTGAGTGACAAATCAAATTAATCTTTCAGAGAAATTGTGCCTTTTACAAGTCTAATACTTTGCATACAGCAAGTAAAATGTTTACATGATATATATATATATATGTGTGTTTGTGTGTGTGTGTGTGTGTGTGTGTGTGTGTGTGTGTGTGTGTGTGTGTGTGTGTGTGTGTGTGTGTGTGNATGTGTGTGTGTGTGTGTGTGTGTGTATGCTAAGTCGGCTTGAGTTGCAATTAAACCTCTAAATAAAAGAATTTGTACTATCTGAATTTATATAATTCCAAGCATAATCCAATATTTTTAGTCAGTCACCGGATTGGATTAACTTTATTTTTACAGAAGGTACAAGGATACAGTTAGGTTTTATTGTCTCCCAAACAAACAGTCGTTTTACTTTATCAAATGGTATACAGAGAACACTAAGGGAACTGAATTAAATTTAATCCATGCTTGACCAACTCATCCCTTTTATTGTTGGCTCGATGAATTTTAATATATTTTTACTGTGTAAGCAACAAGCTTCATATTTAATTTTAGTAAAGGTGAAAAATTTTTTTAAAGGTTTTTCATTTTAGATAGAAAATAGATTAGTGATAAAATGATAAATATATACGTAGGTAGACAAATAATAAACAAGTTTGCAAAGAAGAAATACATTAAATGCAGTTTTTTTATTTAATTTAAAGTAATTATTCAGTTAGATGCTTACAAATATATCTTTGAAAAGGAAGTGAGTGTGAGAATTTCCTCTGGAGACCCATGTTTCTGCTATGTGTGAAAGGACGGAGGAAGAGGAAGTGGGAGAGGAAAACGGGATAAGGGCAGAACAATCCTATATTTCCTCCCTCGGGATTCCCTAGGGGGAACGACCCCTCACCCCCTACCCCAAGTCCGGAGCGGTATAGGGGATGGTCCAAGATCTTTTTGCTGTTCTCCGGGCTTATGGGGGACTGTGTGTCGGGAACTGTTAGCCCAAAGCTTGACGAATGAATACGCCTATTGTTCAGTAACCTCCCTCTAGCTGGTTCTTTGAGAATGATTAGATCAGTGACGATTTGTAAATTGTCGGATATAAATATTTACAAGATGAATTTCTTTCCACCACATTAATTATATTACTATTTTTTTAATAGAATCTGCTTCACTAGTTTTTAACCGGGGACGCAGCTGAATAATCAGTGACACTAACAGGGACATCATTTGTTACACTGAATTCTGTCAACCAGGAGCTGCTTGCTATAAGTGTCCGATTTTGCTCAAGAAAAAAAAACTTGAATTGTATAATAAGCTAAATATTAATATTACAAAGTTTAAATGATGCTCGACATCATCGAACATTTCTAGCGATATTGATAGAGCTATAGATTTCAACTATTATTCTTTTAAAATACTAAATTTGGTTTCATTATTTGAAAATAATACCGTATTGTTTAGTACATACGGATAAACTTTATTATATTGCAAATAGGTGTTATAAAATATTATTCATTGTTTGATTAATAATAATTATGTAAAAAAAATAGTTGACTCGTTGCTTACCATGTTTCATAACGACATAATTCATCTGGAATTATTTTTAAAAAGATGTCAGAAGAAATTCGCTCTTTTACGGACATCTTTCAGACAGAAGTTTTTTTAGAAAATATATGATAAAACGATAAATATATACGTAGGTAGACAAATAATAAACAAGTTTGCAAAGAAGAAATACATTAATTGCAGTATTTTCATTTAATTTTAAATAAATAAATTTTTAACCGGGGACGCAGCTGAATAATCAGGGACACTAACAGGGAAGTCATTATTCTTCAACTCATTTGTAACACTAAATTCTGTCAATCTGGAGCTGCTTGCAATAAGTGTCAGATTTTGCTCAACAAAGTAATCATTCTTTGTATTGTACATTTAAAAAGATTTATAAAATTTATACTTGGCTGTAAAATTATAATTGAAGGNTGCAGTATTTTCATTTAATTTTAAATAAATAAGTTTTTAACCGGGGACGCAGCTGAATAATCAGTGACACTAACAGGGAAGTCATTATTCTTCAACTCATTTGTAACACTAAATTCTGTCAATCTGGAGCTGCTTGCAATAAGTGTCCGATTTTGCTCAACAAAGTAATCATTCTTTGTATTGTACAACTAAAAAGATTTACAAAATTTTCACTTGGCTGCAAAATTATAATTGAAGGTGTGGTATTTCTCTTTGATGCTTATAAAATATTTATTGTGAAAATGAACAAATTTATATTGAGTTTTGCTAAAGTAAACTGCACTTTACGCGCGCTTCATGTAGAAAATATGTTTTACACGCAGTTGACATTCCAGACTACTCTAAAATTCTTTTCGAACAATTTTGCTCAATAAAGCACTCAGTTTTTCTTTATCAATTTAAAAGCTACATGCTGAATTTAGTATATATATATATATAACATTTAAAAACATACAAAAACACATGTATATTTATATAAGAATGTGTTCGGTTGTCTGTGTGAAGTCTGTGTAAAGTGAAATGTGAGCGTTTAACTAGTGATGGATTACCTGAAATGTCATGTGGCAGTAGACTAATTTTTTTTAAAGTAGACGTAATATTGGTATATTATGAGTAGTGAAACTCAACACAGATATGTTGATTTATAAAATAAATATTAATCAATAGGATATGCAAGGGAATAGGATATAAAAATCTTACAACCTCAGCCGGGATTCGAACCCAGGTATTCTGCATAGCTCGCGTAGTCACGGCTTAAGTAGTAAGATTTTTATATTCTATTCCCTTGTATTTCTTGTATAAAATTAACGTAGGATTAAATAACACAACCTAATCAATATTTAATAAATATTATTGTTGTTACACAGGTAGAGGGGATTGCATGAATCCTAAATTTAAATATCTGGGCCAAGAAGCCATAATTATTCTTTTTTCTTAATGGAATTTGGCAGGTTTGAATAATATTTTGTTCAGAGCAATGAAATTGTTCAAATATTTCTCTAAGCAGAGTAAACTTAATTTCCGAATATATTTATCATATATTATACTTTAGGAGATGATTGAAATAAATTTGATAATTACCAACTAAACCATTTATAGCCAAATGTCCAAGCTAATTTTGCCTAACGTTGATTGAAGACCATTCCTTACTTTTGTAAAAATTGATTAAATCCCCACTTGATTTTTATATTGATGAGTAGAAACAACTTCAAAGTTTTTACTGTTTAGTATTGCATTCCAATGAATATAACTAGATCTACCTTACTATGAGAAAAATGTTTAAAAATATTCCAAGACCACATTGAAGTTGAGACACGCAATGAAAATGTTTGATTTGTGAAAATCGTTAAAGCAATGTGCTCCGATGGTGTTTGAGGAGGCATTGGAAAAGCAAACAAGAACTGTTCTTTCCGTTTGCCAAACAATACAAACAAACAATTGTACAGACTGATTTATAAATGGTTATATTTGGGAATTATATCCTCCAATATTGTATATATAATATATTGAAGTTGTTCCCATGGGTTTTTATTAATATATTCGTTATTTACTGCTGCCTACTTAATAAAAATGATTGTCGCTACAATTCATATATACTTATATATATTACATATCCACACACACACAAACACACACACGCGCATACAAGAATCTATGTGTTTAATAAATAACTTTAAAATAGATATTAAGGGTTTATGAATGTTATATAGACAATAAAGGACAAATGGAAGTGAAGGATAATCTTAAATGTTAATATTTTATTCATTCAAAGGCGAAAAAAAAAAGTATTTTCTCTACAGTAAGCTTAAAATTTAGCTTATTTAGTTTAGTACATTGAAAATCATATTGGATTAGTTTTTTTTTAATAGAAGAATAACCTTGATCCTATATTTTCAATTTAGGTCCTAGAATCCGTCATTGCAAGTTCTTATTAATTCTCTTCATTAAATTTGACATGTAGCTGTTAGATTAAAACACGGTTATTAATTATGATTAATATTTATTAATTATTGGGCAAAATCAAAAAATAGGTGTGAGAGATTACTTGAAATGTAAAGAGCTAGTATAAAAACCTTTTTCTTCAGCTTCGTAATATTTAGTTTGTCTGTTTACTGGTGAAAAACATATTGTAGAAATAGTTTACAGAGGTATAGTAGTACGAAATGGGAGCTTACTTGAACTGAGAATATTCATTTTTCCATTTCGAAGCAAAAATTAGTAGTATTTCTTAATAAACATGGTTTGTCACTCTTTAAAATGAAATCAAAATTTAAAATATAATATAAAAATTTAAGATGAATTCGCTAAGTTGACACAGCTCCTGTTTGATGGTCTCTTGTTTTTATCTGCCATCTTTGATCCTCCCATTCTTTTATATTTTGTACTATACCCATCCTATTTCTCTTTTACATTTCAGAAATTATTTATAGTTATTTTAATTTTTTTAATCCCGAAAATTGTAAATACTTATTCTATAAATAGAAATGTACTGTAAATATTGTGCGACACTTGTAAGCTCAATGATTTTTCTTCTGTAGTTTTTTTTTTCGCTTTCTTTCGGATGGATCCTTTTTGAAAGCTGTTGTCTGAAATAAGTGGCTTAGAATCTTTGTCTGAGGAAGGCATGCACTTGACAGTAGTTGGGGAGATGGTTTTCCCTCAAGAGTAAATGAGCAAACAAAAGAGCGACGAGTGTTTGTATTGTCCTGTCTGTTCGGCTGCGAGGGGTCTCGGGATAAAGAAGAGAGGACACACACACACATATAGACAGCCGGAGGGAAGGGGGGATGCGAGGGGTGATCGATCTAAGCGGGGGTGGGGGCAGCCGGGATTCGAACCCAGGTATTCTGCATAGCTCGCGTAGTCACGGCTTAAGTAGTAAGATTTTTATATTCTATTCCCTTGTATTTCTTGTATAAAATTAACGTAGGATTAAATAACACAACCTAATCAATATTTAATAAATATTATTGTTGTTACACAGGTAGAGGGGATTGCATGAATCCTAAATTTAAATATCTGGGCCAAGAAGCCATAATTATTCTTTTTTCTTAATGGAATTTGGCAGGTTTGAATAATATTTTGTTCAGAGCAATGAAATTGTTCAAATATTTCTCTAAGCAGAGTAAACTTAATTTCCGAATATATTTATCATATATTATACTTTAGGAGATGATTGAAATAAATTTGATAATTACCAACTAAACCATTCATAGCCAAATGTCCAAGCTAATTTTGCCTAACGTTGATTGAAGACCATTCCTTACTTTTGTAAAAATTGATTAAATCCCCACTTGATTTTTATATTGATGAGTAGAAACAACTTCAAAGTTTTTACTGTTTATTATTGCATTCCGATAAATATAATGAACACAGTTAACTAGATCTACCTTACTATGAGAAAAATGTTTAAAAATATTCCAAGACCACATTGAAGTTGAGACACGCAATGAAAATGTTTGATTTGTGAAAATCGTTAAAGCAATGTGCTCCGATGGTGTTTGAGGAGGCATTGGAAAAGCAAACAAGAACTGTTCTTTCCGTTTGCCAAACAATACAAACAAACAATTGTACAGACTGATTTATAAATGGTTATATTTGGGAATTATATCCTCCAATATTGTATATATAATATATTGAAGTTGTTCCCATGGGTTTTTATTAATATATTCGTTATTTACTGCTGCCTACTTAATAAAAATGATTGTCGCTACAATTCATATATACTTATATATATTACATATCCACACACACACAAACACACACACGCGCATACAAGAATCTATGTGTTTAATAAATAACTTTAAAATAGATATTAAGGGTTTATGAATGTTATATAGACAATAAAGGACAAATGGAAGTGAAGGATAATCTTAAATGTTAATATTTTATTCATTCAAAGGCGAAAAAAAAAAGTATTTTCTCTACAGTAAGCTTAAAATTTAGCTTATTTAGTTTAGTACATTGAAAATCATATTGGATTAGTTTTTTTTTAATAGAAGAATAACCTTGATCCTATATTTTCAATTTAGGTCCTAGAATCCGTCATTGCAAGTTCTTATTAATTCTCTTCATTAAATTTGACATGTAGCTGTTAGATTAAAACACGGTTATTAATTATGATTAATATTTATTAATTATTGGGCAAAATCAAAAAATAGGTGTGAGAGATTACTTGAAATGTAAAGAGCTAGTATAAAAACCTTTTTCTTCAGCTTCGTAATATTTAGTTTGTCTGTTTACTGGTGAAAANAAGATATTTTTATTTTATTAAACTTCTATTTATTTATTACATTCTGTTAAATTAAAAAATTTTGTAATTTGATCACCACAATGAATTAGAAAAAAAAAAGACATTCAATATGAATCACATGAGGAGAGAAGGTGACCAATGACACCAATCTCAAACTAAATTAATTAAAGAATGATTTTATCCATTAATCATATATGATTTTAAATGAATTTATTATTCGGTTCTTCAATAATATTTATATTATATATACATGAGTAGCGATAACTTACTGTCAGTCCTTTTTAAATTTCAAAATAAAGAACAGATATCTTGTATTATTACATAAAATTTTACAGGAGATATGAATCGTAACACTACATTCTTTAAAGGAATGAGGAATTTTAAGAGGACATACTTTTTATACGACGCCTTCTTTAAGTTAAAACAATAATAATTATATTGATGCTTCAACTTAAATCAACATTTATTATTGATGTTTTAAGAATTTGAGCTCTTGGGCAAATTCTTACTAAATATACTGACATTTGCCACATGCAACTAAGAAAAATATCTTCTAAAATNGGGGGGGGGGGGGGGGGTGCCCTCTGGGACCCCGAACCCCCCAGAGGTACCCCGATCCACCCCCCGGAGAGGAGACGCCACCTAAATAATTCATGACCCTCTCCTCCGCCCTCGACGTCGATTAGTCTCGTTAGTCACACTCTAATCAGATCCGTCATGGTTTCTCCAGGCTGCGCCCGACGAGCGCTTCAGCAAATACTTCCTCCTGGCGTTCGCTTGAATTGGCGCAATCACTGCGAATCCGGCTTGAAAAGGACCTCATCCCTGCCGTTCCTCTAAGGGTCAATCGTAAATTGCCCCTTTAGAGAAGTTTACTACCCTTCTCTAAGCGTTTAAAAGCTCATCATTTCTTATATTGCCCTTACCATCAAGCATGCTTTGAAGGAATAACCAGGATCATGTAAGAAATTATTCCTAAGTGACAAACGTTAGGCATAACTTACGTACACTATTACCACTAAGTCATTTGTTTGCTACCACTTCTTGAAATAACAACTATGCTTACAGCACATAAACAAAAAATAAATATTAATCAAACAATTAATGAAAGGGAATAGAATAAAAATCTATCTGTCCCAGCCAGGACTCGAACTTACATCTCCTGCTTTCCAGGCCGGTATGCTAATCATTGCACCACCTAGACTATTCAAATAAGTATTTAAATTCCCCGTACTCGTACCGGGAGTCTAAACCTCCGAGATAGATATAAATGTCTTATGCTCAAGGAAGCTGACATTGTCATGCTATTTATTAGACTCTCATATTATTGTGTTTGTGATTGCTTGCCCGGGTCCTCTGCCTTGCTGAGAGGTACAAATCCTAGGATTATCATATCTCACTAGTCTACTAATTGATTTTACAACTAGGGTCCTCATTCACACTTAGGTCATACTTATAGGATACTACTCGGTTAGTCAATTTAATCTTTTAGATGTGATATCATAGGAAAATATTTGACCTGCTTACAAATAACTTGACTTTTTTTTTTTTTTTTAAAGTTAGATGACGAAAAGAACCATTTTATAGGAATTCTTAGAATAGGAGCACGGTGTTCTGGTATTTAATGCACCGAAATCCTGTACCAAAGGTCCCAGGTACAGTACACTAGGTTTTTTTTTCCTTTCTGTGCTACTGTATGTACTGACCCAGAGGATTCTTAAGGTGTTTCTAGGGAACATAATTGGAAATTATTCTTCATTGAATGGGAAAAATCAGGCGGCCAGAATGTAGTTTTGACCACACGCCTTGACCACCACAGAAGTCATTCTCTAGTGTGCCTAGGCCTAAGAATAAATTCACCCTTAACAAGTAGATATTCACTCCTGTAAATTTAAAAACGGAGGGAGGGATTGTATGCTGTTGTACTTGTACTCATAGTAAAATAATTTTTTTTTAAAACTTTTATTTATTTATTACATTCTGTTAAATTAAAAAATTTTGTAATTTGATCACCATAATGAATTAGAAAAAAAAAAGACATTCAATATGAATCACATGAGGAGAGAAGGTGACCAATGACACCACTCTCAAATTATTTACNCGTCTTTATCCTATATAATAAAATATAATGATATAGGATAAAGAAATTAAAAAATTACAACGTACACCTATTATATTCTATTAACCATTTTTAAATTCATATTATAGCAATATTTCGTGTATAATTTAGTGTTACATTAAATCCTATCTCCCCCTTATTCTATTTTAACCTCAAATTTACAAGAGATTGCAATGGAATGCCTAAATACCAAACTTTGTTTCTATATTTTAAACATAAGAGGTCCGGCTATTGTATCGAGTGTGTGCAAAATACTTCTTTTTTTTATTTTTTTTAAATTTTGCTTTCTTCAGCACAAAAAATAATGTTTTCTTTGAGATAGTAAATTTACAATATAGAATCCTGTGACAAGATGACCATATAAAAAAAAAAAATGTTTCGTAATAGAAAAATTAGAAATTTTGAACATCAACGTCATGACAAAATGAGTAATTAAGTATTTTTTCATGTATATAACAGATTAAATGGTACATTGTCGGAGCCTCAAAGGGGAAGAATGTGTACGGATTAATCTTTTCCCTAAAATTCAGTTATATTTTATTATTATATTTAACTAAGTCCCATTAGTTAAGGATAATTATCTTCTTGTTAATCATTTTACTTCATTTTTATTTCTTGAGTAAAGGAATTATTTTACAAAGAAAAACTTTCCTTCATTATAAAGTTAGAATTATCTAACCTTTTGTTTAAAAAATTAAATTCAAGCTAAAATAGCCAGAAAAAAAAATCTAGGTAATTTATAAATAATTCATGAGGAATCAGGAAAATGAATTATGCCGTTAGGAATTCAGGGAGGTAAGGTGACTGGGAAGACCAAGCCGAGTTGGTGAGATATTTGGAATCCTCCAGTGTAGGAAAGTTTGGAAGTCCCTGGTAGAGATAGAAGTAAGTCCGCGAGAGATGTCTGCTGAATACTGATGCAGGACTGAACTAAATTAAGCTGAGGCCAGCAGAGCCCAACTCTCCACCTTCCTTACGCCTTCTTACCTGTAGGGGTAGAAAAAGGTATTCTCCTAAAAATACTTCAAATTCTAGCCTACCTCTAATCTCCCTCACCACCCCCTAATGCCCCCTGACCGATTTCAGTCATTTCAGAAAACTTAACCTTCAGTTTTTTTTTTTTTGTTTTTTTAACCTCCCTTTCAACCACTTAGGGTCATTGGGAGAGGCGCTATCTTCAGGTTGCCATCACATTCTAAACATCCATGGCTCACTAAGTATTAAACATATTTTAAATTCTAGCCTTGCTCTAAACCTCTCCCCCGACTCACCGTGTCTGATTTCAGCCATTACAGAAAACTTAACCGTTACTTTTTTTATGTTTTTTGTTTTTGTTGTTTAACCACCCCTTGAACCGCTTAGTGTCATGGAGGAATGTTATAAGGTCTATCTATAAATTATACGATCCTATTATTTATATCCATTGCTCAATAAATATTAAAAATATTATTTAGATTAAGTTATATCAAGCAGAACTGGGTTAAATAGAATGAGGAAGTCTAAGAAACTGGCTTTACCAAATGTTTGGATTGTATCTACCAAATTTGTGAGTTATAAGCACAAAGGAGGACAAAAATAAATATTCATTTTGCCATATTGTAGTTGAAAATACAAATAGTATGGAAGAATTGAGTAGTTGCACTAAATTAATCTGAGTTTATTATGATTAAATTAATGAAGTCTAAAAGACCAACTCGACCTTAATTGGACAAAATAAATAAATTCCTTCTTTTGACGTAATTATTTTTATAGAATTCTTGGTGACAGCAAACATTTATTAGAAGAATTATTTCTGCTTACTTTAACTAATTCAATTTTTTGCTTAAAACATTACTTGGGAGAATATGAATGATAACGAAAACGAAATTGAGTTGAAATAAATATTCTCCCTTTAGCGATTCTGTAGTCAGTAAATCTAAAGTTCTTTGAAAACAAGTAGCTCCCCGGAATTCCAGGTTACTTTAAAAGGTATCTAAATACGATATACTAGAAGACACACTCTTACAAAGAGGGAATTGAGGATTGAGGATTGAGGATTTGGGGACTGCTATTGAGGATTGAGGAACTGCTATTGAGGACTGCTATTGAGGACTGCTATTGCTATTGCTATTGAGGACTGCTATTGAGGGACTGCTATTGAGGACTGCTATTGAGGGACTGCTATTGAGGACTGCTATTGAGGATTTGAGGTTTCAATAGAATCGTCAGCTAGAAGATCGATTTTGTGTTGTAGTCTCAGAAGATGACCTATGACAGTATATTTCAGGCCAATGATTCCTTTGGTTCTACTCACATCCAGACTGACATGTGGATTAACCCACCTGGATCGCAAGACCCTAACAGTTCCATAGGCGCTTCTAGGCCCTCAGCTTCCTGTATGTAAGCGACATACACATACATATCTGTCAGATGAATAAAAACTCGATAAATTCCCTCGGAACAAGCTAAAAACGGACTGGAATATTTATGAAATAATGATTATAGTTATTGACCATAGTACCACCTAAGACGTTGAGTATTCTTCGTTATTTTAGGATTGACTACCCCAAAGTAGGCGACTACTTATGCTGAAGAACTTCAGTTTTTTTTTCTCGCATAAAATAGTAATTATTAGGAAATATGCAAATGAATTTCAATTAAATTTAATGATAACTATTATTATGTTTTTCTGTAAAATTTAATCCGAAACCGCCATGCCTTGTGCACTCTGGAGCAAGGTAAAATACATGTATCATGGACTAGGAAGAAGATGTGAATTGAGTCTGTGTGAATGAGGAACTGTGACTGGTTTACTGCCCATATATCAGTTTTAGTGCCCATAAACGTGCTATGTGGGTGAGCAGTGGGCGGAGGATCCTGATAGGCCAGCGAAGATAACCCCTGCCATAAAGAGCTGTCCAGTCCGTCTTCACGAGCTCAATGACTCCGCTGTCTCTAGATCCTGCCGACTGGGCGATCTGCGTTTGACTTTCCTCAGTGGCGGGAACTTAGTAGTGGAAGGTCTTCGTAGGTGATTCCTGAAGGTGGTTAATTCCTTAAAGTTAGGGTCCTCAATGGCGTTGTCAAAGGACTAAAGTCCTCCTCCTTACCGTAGCTTCGGATGGTTCAGGAATTTATTGGAGAAGACCACAGTGGCATCTTTGGGACGATACTTTGGCCAAGAAAGCATTGCGGACTAGAGGATTCTTTCTTTTTGGTATGGTTCGTTGTTCAAAATTTTATACAAAAGAAATCAATGTTGATTTTGCCAGTACCTCCTTCTAAAAAAAATCTTATTTACTTCAGTTTACTTATGATAAATAATGAGTTGCCTTTTGTATGCAATTTATATTTAATAGTTTAAGTAAAACATAACATAAAAGATTGTCAGAAAAAATATTAGGGTCTATGAAAACACCTTATGGATAAAAAATAATTTTAATGAAGAGGTCACGCTTGTGTTTAAAATGTATTCTTAATATTAATGGCAGTAAGTAGGTTTCTATTCCATGATAATAATAATAATGTATATATGTAAATTAACTTTTTCGAGAGGGGCAAGGTTTTACTGGACTCTTGAACGTTTCGGGTTAAGTAGTGCAGAGTTCAATTTTAATTCTATCTGTGCTTCTGTTTGTTATGAACCAATTCAATATTACTCCCGGCTTGGAAGTACCCAGCAGTAATTTCGCACCATCGAATGTAAGAAAATCAGCAGACCACGCATCTTTTGAAGTTTTCCAAAGGTCCAGAATTAACACATTCCTGACTTGTGTTAGAACCCTTGGCCTCTAAAGAATGGGGGCTAAAATATATATAATTAATTACTTAATGAAGTTACCAACAAAAAAATACCAATAACATTACTAAAATATAAAATAATCTGTACAACAATATAAATATAAATAAATAAATTGTCGACATGAAGCCGCACAATAATTTTGAAACCGAAAAATAAAAAGAAAAGTGTTTAAAGTTCATAAACTATAAAATAAATCTTTTATATATTATATTATGTTTTTGCAATCCAATACAAATTCGTATATGATATTTTCCGCCACTTCTCAAATATTTCATTAGTTCACTATTCCTTAGGACTGCTTCTCGAAGATCATTTATTCTATTGTGATGCATTAATGATGTCTACAAAGAATGCAATGCCTAAATATCATACAAAGAAAATCGCAGAAAATCAGTTTTACTTGGGATTAAATAAATAAATAATTTTTATTCGTTGAGTAATACATCCACAGGGAGCTCCTTCAAGTAAAACCCTCAGAACTCGTATAAATGACCCATTTAATATCATTGTACCATTCCATAAATGTAATTGATTCATACTTGCATTAAATATATTCATTCATTTTAATGAGCTCTTCACTTGATATCAAATGAATGGAATAATGTGTGCCCTTACTTTTGGTCCAGTAGTGTCACTTTAACCCGGGAGAACTCGCGCCGTGAGCATTCCCCTCACAGAGCGAGTCCTCGTTTTTTCTTTTTTTTTCTCCCGTTCATCATAATGAGTCTATGGATAATTATTTCACGTCCATCCCACTTGCCAAAGAATTATTTGAAAAAAATACCACGCTTGTTGGGACCATCAGAAAAAATAAAAAAGAAATCCCACCTTCCTTCCTGGTAACCAAAAGAAGACCTCTAAAGAGCAGCATGTTTGCTTTTACAAAAACTGAAACAATGGTTTCATATAAAGCAAAACCAAATAAGGTTGTCCTAGCATTGTCTACAATGCACAATGATGATAAAATAGATGAAGCTACAGGGGACGATATCAAACCGGAAATCATTACCTTCTACAATCTCACTAAAGGAGGAGTTGACGTTGTGGATGGAATGAAAGCATTATATTCGGTAGCGAGAATAAGTTGCAGGTGGCTTCTTACATTATTTTTCACAATGCTAAATGTTGGTGGAATCAATAGTCAGATAATTTACAAAGCAAATACTGAAAACTTGATAGAAAGGCGAGAATATCTCAAAACCTTATCCCTGAGGCCTAATGAAACAACATTTATGTTTGATGCGTTCTTCAATACCTACTCTCCCAGTGAACATAAGAAACAGTTCAAAAAGAATTGCTAATGAAGAAGCAGAAGTCTCGGAAGAAAAGATACCTGAAGGACTCTGTGCGTTCTGCCCACGGAGGAAAAATAGGAAAATGCAGAAAACCGATATGCAACTCACACACTAGACTTACGTGCGTGAATTGTAGTGAAGAAGAAGATATGTAATTATATTCAAGTTAATTCATGTTTAATATGTTTCTGGCTTTATAATATCAGTTGTTTGTTGTTTTTTTTCATTCAAAAAAAGTCATTAGTGTAAGTAAATTTTTTCCTGTATAATTTTTTTTTAATATTGATACCAAATAAACCATAAATCACTTAAGTTTTTTATTTAATTATTCCTTTATGCTGTGAAAACCCAAAAGCGGTGGTAATCTGCTCTTAGAAGTTATTTTGAGATTAAAACAGTAAAAATGGTGGGGCGTGAGGGATTCCCTAACACGCGAGTTCTCGTTACTCATTTTGGGGCGCGAGTTCTCCCGGGTTAAGGAATCAGGTATTTGTAATCATCTCCCATTTTCACTGATAGATAAAATCTGTCAGTCTACCATAGACAACTTATCTAACTGTTATAGTCATGCCTGAAAATCACAGGTTCACCAAAACTAGGATTCTGAATTAAGCACAAAAGTCACTAAATACGATAAGATCGTCATGCAAGAGGAGAGTAAATTAATCAGATTTTTCGGAGGATGTAATGAGCGTAATGATAAAACCCTTAAATATGGCTCTATAATGTCCGGGAAGGAGCATGAGATTTTCCTATGTAAGTTTGATAAAGATCTGTTTAAAATTGAAATTTTTCAAAAGCCATGGTGTAGAGCTCGGTTTCCCTAAGGGAAAACCTGCTAAAAAGGCAGCTTGAGAAACCGACACGAAGTTTCGTGCCCTATCTGTATGTGAAGGTGTAAATTTTACTCCAGTGCTTCTGTCGGGAATCATCCATCCTGCACGAAGTCAAGCCCCTACAAAATTGAAAGCCCTGGAGTCCGCGGGGAAAACCGTTTCCCATGAAGACTGCATCAAAAGTGTCACTGCCCACTTACGTAGATGGACCGAGGTCCGAAGGAGCTGATACGACAAACTCCTGGAGGCTGTTTGAACCTAATACAGTATGCATGCCCCTTGCATAAGTTATGGTGAGCCTACGCTGGAGTTATGGCCGGCCAACCTGCTGGAATGGAGTTATAGGGTCACTTCCCACCGACCCATGGGTGCTCTGTATTCATTTGCCCTAATGGGCTTAATCCAATTCCTCCCTTAATTCTTCTTTATTTACCCCCAAACTAAAGTTAGTTACAAATCTAGTAGAACATTAATCAAACCTTAAAAAAATATGCTACTAATGAAATTCCTAATAACAAGCAAAAATGAAAAATGATTTGAGACAAACTCACATCCTTTCTTTATTTTAAAAAGTAAAAAAATTTAAATTAGGTTATGCAAGAGCTAAGAAGATTTATTTCACAACAGATGGTCCGATAGGACATAAGAATATTATATAAGTTTGCTGAAGTTGGCCATAGGACCTTCAAGTGATACATGGAGAGTGCTATATCCTTTTAGTTATAATTCTTTATTGAATTTTTTTTTTGTAATAAGTAAAATAGTAATATAATGTTAGAATGTTAAGTATTACGCCGATTATTTTTTAATAAACATTTATCATAAAATTAAACATAATTTTAATCTTTCTTCTTTTTTCTTCTTTTTTTTTTAATGGCGTGTCAAACTTTGGCCATTAACGCCAGAGAGATATTTTTAGATACGGGAAAATATTTTCAAGAGGAAGAATTTCTAAGCGCTAGGTCATGGTGAGGTATAATGAATTGTTAATGCGAATAGTTATTATGTGGATGAACATAGTAATTTCTTCGTGCTTGGAAACTATGAAATTTATAAGAAAGATAGAAATCGAGAGAGAATGGAAAAGGAACGTTATAGGTGAAAATGCGTCTAGATAGGATTTATTCTCATAATTAATTTAATTTAATTTAATACTTTTTGTAGGTTTATTCAATCATTAAGAAAATTAGTCAGCAGTTTTTGAATAATAGCCCAAATCCGACCGAATTTGGTTCTTCTGGATTAAAAATGAGAAGTACAGCTCAACCCACCAAGTTAAATTCTTAAATATTTTCTTTGATATGCTTTATTCGTAATAATATTATGTAGCAAAATTATAAGAAGTTTAAATTTGATAACAATAATTTTACAAACAAAATGTTCATAACTTTTAAAATAATTAATAATTTTTATCTTCTTCATTTAATCTGATTTTTATTCACTAGTTTTAATAGTAGATAATTCCTTCTTTCTGAGAGACAGAGATCAGCCAGAACAGTTGTATTGTAGTAACCTGTGACGAGATGATCACATATAAATTTCACGTTACAAAACGGAAAAATTAAAAATGTTTGAAAACCAAAAACCATCAAGGACAATAAGTACCTATTTATTTCTTCAAAATTTTATAACAGCTTGATAGATAGACTCCGTGGAGAAGAATCACCATGACGGATTAATTATTAGTATTTACGATTAATTATTAGCATTAGTAAAGCATATAAACGTTTTCATTTTACATCAATTGTAACTTAAATTTAAAACAAAATCACAAATATATTGACGGTATTTGGCATAGACACTCTCCTCTGTGTCTTATTTCAGGCCAAAACGAAATTTATTACCAATTAAAAAAAAAAAAAAAAAAGGGGGTAAAACTGTATTAATAGAAAAGAACTTTAAAAAGTGTTGGGTAGGGGTTGCTGCCAAACCCGCTATTTTCTGTACTTGAGTATCTTATTTGATATAAATTGTTATTAATAAAAAAAAAAAAAAAAAAAAAAGAGGCGAAAACCGTTCTCCGAGAGTTTAAATCAGGGAGGATTTCGTGTTGTTTCAGCTGCCCTCCTTTGGACATAATACGACAGGAGGAAGAAGGAAGACTATCGGAGGAAACGGTTCCTCAATATATATGTATAAAAAAGAAAAGAGAAATAGAATAATACAATAAAATAGAGAAGTACCAATTCCCTGTGTTTTGGGACCAAAAGTACCTCTACCTACCCGGAACCCTTCACCGACCAACCCTTTCAAGGTATTGTTTGTCGAAAAAAAAAAAAAAAAAACAGACGGCTGGGGTTATCCCAACGGATTTTTTTAATAGGAAATTTTTCTGTTGACCTAATGTATAGAGCTCAAAAAAAAAAAAAAAAGAGCCTTAAGCCTTTGCTTTTGAATGGGTTCCGCACTACCCCCCCTAGGTGCCCCACAGATACGCGACAAGCTATTCCCACCGAAGCCTACTCATGCTCCTTTATCGAAGTTAACCCTTTTTAATTTCCAATTCTANTGAGTATCTTATTTGATATAAATTGTTATTAATAAAAATGAAGAAAGAAGGATATATATATATAACTTAATATTTAATTATTAAGGGTTTGGGCTTATGTATGTTCATACCTAAATTTTAGAATTTTTCTAGAGGCAGGGTGACCAAATCCAACCCCTACTAACCATGAAGGATCTGTGATTCCTGTAAGGGTTTTCTCCTTTAGGTGCGTCGTAGACAGTACACTGACAGAACTCATCATTACTTGGAAGGGGCCTCCTTCCATTGGCAGAGCAACGCCTTTCTTTCCTCAGGATGAAGTATATGTACCTCCGCTGGTACACTAGTGCCATGACAGTAGCTGACTCTGGTAGGAAACTTAGGGTTCTTTGAAAAGACTGGGAGATCAGGATTAAAACTCTGGACTCTACCCACTACACCATGGGCCCCTATATAACACATAATTTCCATAGAGCTCCATATTTTTAGCTCCTCCTCTGTAGAATATGTTAAGAATAAAAGAAAAAGTTTATTTTATAATACTTCCATGAATTTCTTTATATTCTTCTGAAAAAAAAAACTGACATTAACATGGATGTATGGATTTTTTAGGGGGGTGAGAATGAATAAATAAGGAAGCGAGAGATGAAACAAAAGTATGTGGAAGAACAATGCAGGTGTGACAATGGGTATTCCCCTGCTGGTAGAGACATACGCTCCGTGTGGAGTGGCTGGAAGCCATTAGAAGCCAATATAAAATTCATGAGGCCACCCGATGGCAGACAGTTGGAGAGGGCATGACTCTCGACAGATGGTTGTTTAGGTCTAGTTAGGGGTTGGTTGGGGGTGACTCACCCTCTCTTTCCCCCAAACGTGTACCTTTGTCTTCGGGAATCACCCAGACCGGATTACCGGGTGACTCCTCCGCTGTCTGATGGCGCAGTTCCCTTATTATTATTGCAGGGGCATAAACACATTCCACATGTGAGTGTTTCCTTCTTTGCTATGACAATGCCGAATTGTAACACTAACCCTTAGCCACAGGGGTAGGCTCAGATATGACCAGCACCAGTAGATTTTACTGTCTTTCACCAATGCAGTCTGTCACATGTCCCTACACATTCCAGTATCTCATCTACCCCCCCACACCCACCGTTTTGAAAATTTTACTACTATTTCTCACTCTCTCCCAAATTTAATGACCTTTCCAAGTCGACCCCATGTCAGCTGGAATTTTCAATTTATCCCAAAATTTATTTTCAGCGAATTCCTATTCAGGTTGTTTTTATGATAGTTTTCTTGAAAATTGATTCGTTTCTTTTGTCCGAGCCCCCTACTAGACACTATAAAAAAAAAAGACACATGCGTGAATGTCCATTTTTGTGTGAGAGCTAGTCTGGCACTTTTTAAGTCCATTGTTGAGCAAAAGCAGACTAATATGCTTTATCAATTATTAGTAGATAACGTTTTGTTATCCTAGTGAGCGTAATATTTATTTCAGGGTAATCTAAATATATGAGTTACCAAAAAGTAAGGTGACTTTTTCTTTTCATCAAAAAATATTTATTTATTCATCAATATTCATGTTTGGTTTACTTTTAAGTCACTACTCCTCAGATACAATATACCTGTGCAAAGTATTTTTCCAATCCTCAGAACTTCTGATTAGTACTTTTTGGTATATTCAGCGATGCGGTCTTTATGTCCACAAACGTTGCAAAACACCGTCCTTTCATGGGTTTATTGAGTTTCTGGAACAAAAACTCACAGAAGAATAAATCCGGCGAACACGTTGGCTGTGGCATGGTCAGTTTTAGTCAAAATCCTGCAGTTTTGGGACAAACTGCGCTGACGGACATCTCTTGCACAAAAAACCCTTTGGTAGGTGCCTAATGGGATGCCATATCAGCTACGTCCTTTATGGCAATTCAACGATTCCTCAACATTATTGTTCTAACTTCTTCAGCGTTCTCATCAGTTGATGATGTGCTGGGGCGTCCAGAGCGAGATTTTTCATTAGCATGGCACCTTCGATCTTCTTGGAAAAGCATATACCACTCGTACACATTTTTTTTTCACGTTAAGTTGACTCAACGTATGCCAATGACAACATTTCAAGAGTTTTAGAGTACTTGATCCCATTTTTACATAAATTTTAATGCATACTCCTTGTTCGATGTTCTTCGACAGTAGAAAATAGCCGAACAAACAAAACACTTCGATGCCTCTCAGAAAGAAACAAAAATGCTTGAAACTTTTGAAAGAAGTTGAGGGCAAGTGTACCGACATGACAAAAAAAAAGCGAAGATCGAACGGACTAAGCCTATGAAATTTGAAAATTCACCTTACTTTTTGATCGCCATCGTATTCACCAGCCAAGATCTTTTTTTTGAATAATATATATTTGATGACACACTTTACGAATTACACAGAGACATTGCACAATTAGAAGCAGAGATTTATCTGAGTTGAATCTGAATTAGATATTTTTACAATTAATTTTGCAAATTTATCTTGTATCATTGGAAATGAACATACATAAGAGTAAATTTGGAATTTAATATACAAATCAGGGTGAACAATTAGCTTAATAGAGGTAAAACCTCTAAGCTTTCCTTTAGTAAAAATGGGAAATGGTTCACCGTAATTACATTCTTAAATATTTTCCAGAATAAATTTTTTTTTTTTCAATTTCATAGCTCAAATAACAAGTAGATATTATGTTTATAAATTATAGTCTAAATTTTAGACCCTTAATCATCTGATTTCCACGAAAAATGAATAACTTTAAGGGTTTGCAAATACAAGCCTTAAAACTGAATTCAGTTTCTATATTTTAAAAATAAGAGGGCAGTCTCAACTTGAAATTTCATTGTTTATTATCTCTCTTTACATGAATTTTCAAATTATTTAACGTCATAAAGAAGTATGAATTTTAGAAATACATATTAATTTATAACGCTAAATATAAAAACTGATATTAAGAAATATTTGAAAAAGAGTTTAATTACAAGTCTGAAATTTTTTTAAATATTGACTCTAAAAACGTCATAAATTACGTATGACACCAATTATACTTAATATAGTTCGTTTGTAAAGAATATAATGTTATGAGCTGTGGGTCAATGGTAATTAAGAAAAAATAAATTAATGTTAAGTTTATAATAATAAATGAATAAACCTGCTAATTATAATCCAATTTACAGTCCTTACTAACTAATAAATAAGTAAATATAAAGGATAAATTACTTACACTAATTAAGAAATATATACAGAAGAATTAAATGTGCTTATTTACATAGAGGCCTAAAAAGAACTTGCTAATTACTCTCACTCATAATTGTTACCTGCACTCCAGGCCGAAGCTCTAAAACACGAAATCTGATACCGACGAAGACTAGCTTAACACTGACACGGGGCCGCGGGCAAGCCTCATTTATAACTTTAGGGAATGACCGAGGTAGGTCTAGAAGAATCCAATAACTCTAATTTCCTCCTGCGAAGAAAGGAAGCAGGTGACAATCCTCAATTTATCCTTTCCCTAACAGGTCTAGCCCTTTTGTTACATGCATTTCTAGTCTTTAAAAATAATAAAGAAGATTTTAAACAATGTTCAGTGCAAGGGAAGAGAATAAAATCTAACTGTCCCAGCCAGGAGTCGAACCTGGATCTCCTGCTATCCGGGCCGGTGCGTTTTCCATTTACGCTACCAAGACAAGTCTGATAAGTTATTCAATTTCCCACACTAGTGTCGAGAGTCTAATCTCCAAGGAAGAGGAATATATCGTCTTATGCTCGGAGGGGAGATCTAGATTAGACTCTCGACACTAGTGTGGGAAATTGAATAACTTATCAGACTTGTCTTGGTAGCGTAAATGGAAAACGCACCGGCCCGGATAGCAGGAGATCCAGGTTCGAGTCCTGGCTGGGACAGTTGGATTGTATTCTCTTCCCTTGCACTGAAAATTGTTAAAATTTACGTAGGATTAAATACCACAAAATAAATGATTTAGAAGATTTTAAATTTTGGTGCACTTTACCTCATATTTCTTATCCATTTTTAGCCATGAAGAAAGACACTATACAGCAATGAGCAAAAAGAAGCATAGAAACCGAATTTTGATTAATTATTTTAAAGATAACAGAGACTAGAGTGCATACATAATAAAAATATAGACACACATAAAAATTTTTCAATGGACTAGGAAATTAGTTTCTCCAACTGTAGATCTGTTGACATTTTTCTGATCCACATGATTGTATCAACTTTTATTGCTTGATTTCCTGTTGCCCTAAGAAGTAGGGAATGTCATGTACTCCAAATATTGGAATATGTGTTGCTTCCTGAATGTTTAGCAAATTCGCAATTAATTATTCCTGTGGGAGTGGGATTCCCTCCCTACATGGCCTCGGGGTGTCCACCAGAGGGAGGAGGGCAATTTCTCAGTAGATTAGCTCGGCGAGAGCAGGGCGGGACATTTCAGCCCCATTTCACATCCCTCGGGGGTGTGAGAGTCCCGGCTCCGTTCCCGTCAACCTGCCGACGACAGGGGATCTCTCGACTAGCTGTGGCTGGAGCATTCCTACCAGTCAGCTTCTTCCGGGATGGCAAGGAACTAACAAAAAGTCTTAAACGCTGGGGCTGCATAAACTAAGCGAATTTCTAACCGGGGTTCTTGGTGAAATATTGTATTCTGTCTCTGTCCGTCAGGATGTGGCCTGTGTCAAGATCAACTTAAGGTTGATTTTATTCATAAAATATGGAGGGCGCTGATAACCTCAGCAGTTGTGCGCCGTAAATCCTCCAATAAACAATATTGTATTAAAACTTTCCATATTTTGTAAAATATTAGGTACATTATCTATAAACAGATCTGTATTCGGTTTCATTATTCTAAATAAAATATTTACAAATAAATATTGTTTTCGTTGCGGTATTTAGTCCTATGTAAATTTTAAACAATAAATTCAAGGGAATAGAATAAAAAATCTGTTTCAGCAATGGCTCGAACTTGGATCTCCTGTTATTCGGGCAAGCGCGTTAGCCGATTACACCACCCACTACAGGAATTTAATGAGTTATCTGGCTAGTCTCGGTGGTGTAATCGTCTAACGCGCTTTCCCGGATAGTAGGAGATCCAGGTTCGAGGCCAGACTGAGACAGAAAAATTTTTTTTTTTTCCCTTGAATTTATTGTTTAAATATTTACGTTCACTTTAACAAAAACTGTATTTTTAATTCGTACTTTCAAACATTAAAGAACTCGTCAATGCCAAATAACATTAACTACCGAACTTGGTATCTTTATTTTACTACTAGAGTGCTTAATGACAAATTTATAATTTTTTTTTTTTTTTTGGCTTCTAAGTAGTATTGATGATGAGCAGGAAACATTTATCAACAATTGCGCCAGTTTACTAAAGTGAATAGCATGATTTTTTTTTTTTTAGTAATCTAATAATATAAATATTAGTAAATTATACTTTGCACATATTTTTTATTAGTACATGATAAGAAAGACGTATATTATTATTGCAAATAAAATTCGTCAGATTTTAGACATTAACAAACACATGTGGTTTCCTGAAAGAATTTTATTTCCAGTTGTTCCATTATGTATTTAATATTAATATATGTTATTATTTACATACATAATTTGTAAATATCATGTTTGCATATTATTGCACCTTTGAATATTAGAAGTTTAAAATTTATTGTTATTATATTAGTTATATTAAAGATATCATGAAATAGGTGTAGCTCCATTGTCGGAATACACATATATAAGACTCAGAGTATGGTAATAGAAAGAAATGTTGGTAATTGTACCCAGCTTTTTATGAAGGGAAGATGTCCTCTGGAGTGACTGGAGAATTTGTTGGGGAGGGTTTTGCGGGAAATTGAGGGACCCAGCACCCCTATCTGAGGGACTCCATCGTGACACCTGAGAATCCTGGAGTGCGCGGACAGGACGCCGGCAGACATCTGTCTTCTCGCATTCTCGGACGTGGACTGAATTGTAAACTCTCGCCTGAGGGGAGTCGGAGGCACGCCCCGACTAGCTGGAGTTTTGGTCAACGCCCGGATTTCAGGGAGGTGGTGGGTGGGAGGTAGAGTCACTCCTACCAAACTTTCCTGGAGCATATATACCCGGCAAATTCTTGCAAGGGTTCCCTACGCGTAAGTCCTTCAGTTGAGGATATATGAGCAGCCTATGGGTAAAGGATGCCTGTTTCACTATCATGGTACTGCTACCTCTGCTATACAAGTAATACTTCATTTGAAGAAAATAAGTGGCTAGCTTGGTCAAAAGCCTGAAAAATGTAGATCGAACACCGAATTCGGCATTACATTTTTAAAAGTGGGGGTCAAACTCAAGTATATATTCTCAACTAATTCACTTTTAAAAAAAATATAGAATATATAAAATACAAAATTACATTTTACAGCTTCATATTTAATTATTTACGTTTATAGTTTTAAATTAAATAATAATAAAAATTTCGCCATTTTTTCCTTTACCAATTCTACCTCTACCGATTTTTAGCCATTAAAAAATTCAACCGACTTCAAGTAATAAATCTCAAATATTGAATTTGGCTTATTTATTCAGTGCATTTCAGACACAAGAAAGGAAACACATTAATAAATAAACGAATAAATATAAATTTAACTATAATACCTTCTATTATCCGTCTTCATTGGTTTCTGCAAACCATGTTCTGTTGGCGAGCGCTTTCGGACATTGTCCATCATCTGGCCGAATACATTTATACAAATATAAATTTACTTATTTCTTCGTGTGTGTACTTTTTAACGTATTTCTCAGCCTCCAATAAAGCATATATGAATATCTGAAGAAGTTTTTCTACAGCAGCTTCATGGACCCAATCTAAATAGCTTGAATTTCTTCAAATAATTCTTTTTAAGCTATCGAAATTGTTCAATATTCAGTATCATAAGATAAATAAGAGTGGAGCTTATCTCAAACGATTTAGCAGATACTTTTATAGGTCAGAGAAGTACTATCTCTTTTAGTTTAATAAATATTGATAAAGCAGTCTTTCATAAAAATCTAAACATAATTTGAAATACCAATTTGAAGTGGAAATATTGCTAACTAAGATCCTAAGGTATGTTTGAGGGGATCCTGTGCGATGCAGTTTTTTGTGGAGGGGGGACGTGAGTGTTAGGCCGTAACTTCTCCCCTCCATGTCCCAGGAGAGGCACTTTCAATCCTATCGAAGATGAGATCTGTCTGCTTCCTCTTTGGAGGTACTTGTAACCTTCCTATTCTGTGTAACCTTCGCGGCAGTCCTCGCCAGATAGCTTTGTCAGCTGGCAACTGCTGTTGGGGAGAGAGAAGAGATTTATCGAGGCGATCCGTTCAAGCCTTTTGCTATCTCTGAATTCAAACACATCTGAACCAATAGTTCTCTTCGTGTTATCAGATGTATTGATAAATTTGAAGAAAAAAAAACCAAGAAAATTTTAAGTTAATATATTTAATAAAAATAAATGTTTCTTTAAAAACAGAAACGCAAGGGTATACAATTTTATAACCAAATCTACTAGTTTTTCGCCCACATTTAATATAACTATTTAAATAA
>KZ809153.1:0-17124 GCA_000696205.2 Oncopeltus fasciatus | reverse complement strand
CGCACTCGACCCTTTTGCAGCAGTCTGATAGAGACATATTTCGGTCTAATCAATATATAAATATTATCTAACCATTGATTTGTTCAATTATCTTTTGAAACATTGTCACGCAAGAGTAGCATAAAGTTAGCAGATTTTAATTAAAGGAAGACATGATCACGATTTAATGAATAATTCGAATTAAGGAAGCAAAAAGTTCATAGAACTTTTATTTTTTATTTTATTTATTTATTTTTTTATTTTTTTTTTTAGCCTCCCTTTCATCCATTTAGGATCATGAGGGGAGGGGCTATCTACATTTTGCCATCCAATTTTAAACATCCATGGAACAGGAAAAGCTTCCATTCGTAAATAAAAGATTACACACTGGGCGAGATTTGAACCCACAGTACCAGGATTGCGAGACACGAACGTATCCCCTGAGCTACCCTAGCGCCCCAAAAACATTCAAGGAACTAAAGCTGGCCTAATGCTGACTAGAAAGCAAAAGGTGGGAGAAAGCGTTCAACTATCCAAGTTCAATATAATCATTTAATCATAATTAATAGAAAACTTAATTTTTAAAACTAAATTAACGTAAAATTAATCCTCTTAACATTTTATTAAATTAACCACAAAGAATATTAAGGATATTTCCTTTAAATCACAATTTCCCCTCATTGAAATTGATTAAAAAACGATTATTTATTTATTACATAGTACACAAATTATAATCTATATTTTTTCCTGTAAAATTATTGACAATAGGAATTTTTTAGTTTATCTGAAAATAATAAACTGGTTAAAATCTACCTGCATGATCAATAATCACATCTAACCTCAAAATAAGATCTTTAGTGCTTTGAGATAATTGAAACATAATAATTTAATTAGGAAAAACAAGTTATAATTTTTTATATTTATGTAACTGTCGTTTTAATAATCGCATTTTTTCGTTATTTTCTTAAACACATCCTAAGTTCTATATAGAAATTAAAACCTAGAGGCTTCAGTTAATGTTATTGATTAACAATATACTACACTAACATAATAATTTCTAACGAAAATAATAAAATATGATTGTCAATTACTGTATAAAAGACTAACGCAATATATCCACATTAAAATGTAAATTTGTTCATTAGTGAATTAATTTTATGAAGATCTAANTATATATATATACAAATTATATTAACTTAGTAAATGGAAATATTTATTTATTTTGCATAAAAAATGTTTCGAGATTCAACTTTATTGCCAGATTATTGTAATATGCTTTCCAACAAAAAATTTCAACAAACCTTCACCGATCGTACACTTGAGAAACTATAAATCAAAATTTTATAAGCATATATATTTGACAGTAAGCTCTCTAGCGTCCACTATTTTTAAAAATTCAGATTCGGTATTTAGTACGTTCATAGATGAAATCGGTCTAGCTATTTCCCAAGACTAGGAGTTTTTTTCTATTCAACAATTTATTTGCTATTGTATGTTTAAAACAAATATACAGATCATAATTAGTTGGTAAATAATTCATTTTAAAATTATTAAAAAAGAAAACACCTATTATGAAAGATATTTTTAAAAGTATTTTCGAGTGGTTAACGGGAACTTTTATTTTAAATACAGAGAAAAAATTCAATATTTTTACTTTTCATCGGAAAACTTAAAAAATCATTTCTTGGTTGAAATCGAATAAGAGAAAAATGAGTTTTAAGGAAGGCCAAAATTTAAAATTGAATTATCTTCGTTGTTAGTTAAGCTACGAAAAAGTTTAAAGAAAAGAAATAGGTGTAAAATTCAATTTTCTCACGCTTAAATTCTACCAAATTTTTAGGAAAAGCAGTTATTAAGGAATACATTTACTAAAGTGAGTGATACATTTTACTCTCAAAGTTTTCTCCGGTTTGGCAAAAAAATCTTCACCTAATATTTTTTTGTAAATCTTTTTCCTGCTTAAGTACTTGATTTAATTTTTATTTTTATTTTATTTTATTTTTTTTACAGCTTTAGAACTTGATTTTAGTTTGAATGCATTTTAAAATCTGTTCATTATTTTTAAGATTGTTAATTACATATTTATGATTATTTTAGGTTCGTGTATATCCACTGACCCAAACACATGCATAATATTCTTTGAATTGAGCAATACTTGGTGCAATTTCAGAATATGGGGCAAAACATTTATAACCAGCCCATTTCAGCCTCCGCCACTGGATCCCTGAATTACCCAGAGGTAAGTAAGCCCATGAAAGCTAAAGTACCATTACCGTGTTTATAGCTCAAGCAGTGAGGAAACTTTTAGGTTATATTTTTCCCTTCTTTCCTCCAGCGAGGTATAAATTTGATTGTCTACGCCAGCCGTAAATATTACTTCTGACTTTATTATACAACAACGGGGAATTTTACAGTTTGTTTTATTGGAAAAAAAAATGAATTACAATCGATCAGGAAGGTCAAAGTCATATATTACTCTCCCCCCCCCCCTCAAAAATAGATCATTCGTGTTTCAAGAAAAGAAAAAAAAAATTCGAGAGGAGCAAGGGGGTCTAGTGGTTTAGATGCTGGACTCTTGAGAGTAAGGAACCCAGGTTCATTACTTCATACATTTTGGGGTGCTCTTAGTGAATAGCCAGCCCTTATTGGAGACCATTTTTGATTAAATGGGATAAAATCAGACGGCAAGAATGTTGTTCTGACCACATACGCTTTCTTCAGTGTGGGACGAGAATAAATACATCCTTAACATGTATTTCCACCCTGGGGGTATATGACCGGCTGCGGGACTGGTAGAATCCGAAAATTGATTTAAAAAAAAAAAGTTGCGAAAGTTGACAGCTAAACAAATTTCAAACAACTGTAGAACTAAGAATTTTTCTTATTTATGAAAATTGATTCTAATTGTATTTGAAATTTAACTTTCATCTATCCTCTTGTGATACCTAAACTCACACAATAATGTTAAAATTGTTTTAAAGGGGTTGAATTCTATCTAAATCATAGGAGAGCGAGATTTATTTCTATGATTATAGAATTTTTTAGTCGTCCACCATTTGCCTCTGAAATAGATGATTTCAATTTAACATTGCTTTAAGATATTTTTTATTTTTCGGAAATTATTATACCAACTAGTATCATATTAAATAAATACTAAACTAAATTATTTTATTAAAATAAACTATTTTTGAATAGTTTATAGCGTTTTAAATATGATTCTTCGTGTAAATGAAATATNCTATTTTGCAAGGAAATTATAAACAGAACAGAATTGTTTCCTATAAATGAATCGTTACTTCATTTTTCTATTTTAGGACCTCTAACCTTTATTTTAAAAAAATAAATAAATAATCGTGGGTAAACTAGTTTTCAGCTCAAACACCTAGTACGCTTACAGTAAGTTTTTTCAATGTATCATTGTTAACTGATTGTTATTAGTCTTATGAAATGTTTATAGTATACCAGGCATAAATTTAACCGTGTGATCATTACATTTAATGTAGAACTGCAATACTGTAAAATATTGCAATAAATACTTATAAATAAGGAAAGTATTTAAGAAGGTTGAGCTTCTCCTCATAGCTTTAAGCCATCTGCAGGAACTTTTCATTCATTTTTATTTTTTACTCTTTAGATAAAATAAATTATATACTCTTATGTATGTCCTATTTTAGCGGAACATAGGGAATTTCCTTAGTTTTCACTGCTTCTGTGTAATGTTTTGTCGTTATTTATTATTTTGTTTAATTTTGTCATTATCTGAAGCTTTAAAATGGCTCAGTTGTGGCTTATATTGTCTCCTAAATGAGGTTTTACTTGAAACATAAATTATATTATTTTAGAAAGAGAAGTATATATATTATTCAAGAACCTATGTGAAAGGACTTCTGCTTGAGAAAGTTTTATATAATCCTGAATATAATATTTTTTCTTATTTTCCTTCCTCCCTGTACCTCCCAGCCTGGATAGTTGTCTAGTTATATCATCTCTTTCATCTACTTCTTAGCGATCACTTTTGACTAGATATGTCACCTTCAGAAGACAGTCGAGGTCCGCCGATTGTACTTAAAGGTTGGGATTCGTTGAAGCTTCTGGATTCTCTATATGTCTGAAGAATGTCCCGTCTGACTATTTTCCAATACAATCATTTTTTTTATATCTTTTCAAACGAAGATCCCTTACTTCGGCCGTGGTTATTATTTCTTCATGTCCATCAAGTGTTACTCAGCATTCACTACCATTGAACAAAGCTAAAAGGTATACTGTTCTATGTATCCTTAATTTACCCTTCCTGAGAAGTTCATAAGACAAATTTCTTCAGACGTTTCCTTGCTTCTCCCAGTGACTGTTGCTAAGGCCGACCGCTCCAACCTTCCAGCGCCCCCTCGAGGAAGGGCACTAATGAAGGCGAACCGTTAGGAATCATTGCAGTACGGCTGTAAAAGAGTAAGGAGAACTCACCCTCTTCCCGGGTTAGGGTTGGTATTTAGTGGCCCTGAAGACCCTTGCTAAATTGCCCACGTTCCCCGGAGATATACGGGCGGAACCGGGCAGTTCCTTCCCGATTTCCTCCCCTGGTGCGAGGGATTCCCGCCCTCACATTCAGTAACAGTGCCTGCAGAATCACTAACCATTTTTCTGGAGATTTTTTATTTATCCTCTTCTTCCAACTTCAATCTAACACAATCGCACAACGTATACTGACTTTCTTGGGGGAGGATTAGGCCGTAATATGGAAAAGGATATTTCTGAAGAAACACCCCGGTGTATCTACAGCTGATTTTCCTCAAATCCCTTTCAAACGCTCTGACATATGAGCCCAATAGTCATGGCAAACGCGCCGAGTTGAACTGCACGCAGAGGTGAAGACGAGCGAGCCTAAAGACAGACATAAGTACTGCTGTATCTAACGGATCACAAAAATGATCTTAGATACCAAATTTGGTTTTATTGTTTTAAAAAGTATGGATGCTTTAGTTCGTAGAGACAAAGATATGTATATATTTATACTTATAAACAGACATACAAATANTTATAGGATCTAATTAACGGACCTAATTATAGAATCAGTAGGACCTAATTAACAGACTTCATTTTTAGCTTCTACGATGCGGGATCTGTGAAGATCTATTGAAATTTATCAAAGTTGCATTTTTTGCCAATGTGAATAGCTTTATATCCCTATTGGAAATCTACTAATATAAATTAATACATATATATATATACATAATTATAGCCTTTCTACTATCAGTTACTCTCGGATTGCCCATAGATTGTGAAGGTGAGATCCACGCTGACGGTGTACCACTCTCACACCTGGCTCGCCGCGGCCCGAGCGATCAATACGACCGCCAGCGACCGAACCTCCCCTACTTCAATAAATGGGGGAAGGGGTGACATTGCCATACATTTTTAGTCTTAAAATAATTTAAGATTTTTTTAATCAAATTAAAAGGAACAACTTTAAAGTCCTTTATCTTAAACCCCTCCTGTATAAGTAGGCCAAGGAATTTTTGACCTGCCCTCAAAAATATATATAAAATCACTATCATCTAATACATTATTTAGGTACTCATTTGCATATTTTATATATATTTTAAGGTTGTTTTTTTTTTTTACTACCTGTCCTATTTGTTATCTTTTCTCACAAAATTGTAGTTCTGTTAAAAATCCTAAAAATTGGCATACAATGTAGGCCAAAACGTTAGCAAATATTAAAAAATGCATATAATGAAAGAGGATCACTGTTGGAGTGAACTTCAATTACTTCATAAATTGTAAAATTAAAATATATCATTTAAAATAACAAAATAAAATAATTCATACATGTGGGTTTCATATGTTCATAAATATTTACAATTTATGTGAAAGTAAATATCTACACGGGACTAAATGCAATAGTGGAGGTGGTGACGCCACTGCTTCTGGAGTGTAACTCTCCTCTGGTGTGTGCTCTTTGGATAAGATAGTATAACCTGAAGAGGGAAGGTTGCAACCAAGTTTCTTCCCTTCCACTTAGTACGAGAAGTTGGTAAAGAAAAATGACAGTAGTCGTCGACGTTTTGTATATATATATATATANCCCAGTAAATATATAAATTAACAGCTTATTTTAGATTTTTGTATTATTAATAAAACAAAAAGGAAATATATTATATTAAGCTGAAAGCAAAAAACTGGATCTCAAATGAAGTAAAATTTCCAATTTTATTGAACAACTCTTCTGCAATTGAATAAGCCCAACTTTCTTTATAATTAAAATAATAATTAAGCTAAGTAATTAATAAAAGGTCTACAAAAACTAAGCACATTTTCCTAGTAGTTCAGAATTACACAACAGTATTTCAAATTTCTAAAACAGTACAGTAAAATAAAATAAAACAGTACTTAAAGTTGTACATAAATTTTACCGTGTTTAATTTAAAACAGAACATAAAAGAAAAGAAGCAGTAAAAAATGATTTTCAGAACATTATTTACAACACCTATATATTGATCTTGGGTTTTAATCAGAAGTAAAATGAAGGAAAGTGAATTGTGAAAAGTGAATATATATATATATATACATATATATGTTATAAATATTTTTATTAGCTGAGTCTACAAATAATATAGATTATTTAAGTCCTCATTGAATTCAGTTGATTGCTTTATATCACGGAAAAATTAAAATTATTCTATACTTTGCATTTATTTTTACATTTCATTGTATCAGCTCATCATAGTTCACATCATATGAACCTGAACTCGGAGATACAGATAATACCGACAGTCAATTGTTAACTTCAAAAATGTAGTTATATATCATGTAAACGCCATTATTTACAGCGTTACTGTAAAATACCCATTACTTCTTGCGTTATCCTTTGCTGGAAATAGGAGCTGCTACAATGCAGGGGGTATGGAGTGCGATTTTGACGATTAAGAAAATTTAACCACTAATCGTGTCTAAGCTTTCTTTATTTTTTTGGTCTTTCTTGGTCTTACTTAGCACATATCGTAGCACCAAAGAAATAAAAGTTATTCACAAAAATATCCAATTAAGAAGAATTAGAAAAATAAAAATCTCCAAATCTTCGTATTTTTACATGTAAACAGTCGTGTGGGCATTCACGCACATAAGCACAAAGACACACTCGCCCCCTCGTGCAGATATACATATGTATACAGACACCAAATTATTTCTCTTTAAACTCCAAAAATTTCAGCAGATATTCCATAATCAAGCTATTCACTTTCCTACCTTGACGCGATGTTGAAAAAGTTAATAGTCTTCACTGAATATACAGTAGAAAATCTGCAGTTTTTTTAAAATGAAAATAATTAATTCAGGTTTATTTTGCAAACCGTTTAATAAGTTTTAATAAGTTCGTTATCGGTTGAAATCAGACGAGAGAGACAGAGAAGAATTGTACTTAAATACCGGGTACTTATACCGAGTATCGGAAACCGGGTACTTATACCGGGTAACGGAAACCGGGTACTTATACCGGGTACGGGGTACCTATACCGGGTACTTATACCGGGTACTTGTACCGGGTACTTATACCGGGTACTTGTACCGGGTGTACCGAGTACCCGGTACCTAAACCGGGTACTGATTGGAATCAGACGAGAGAGACAGAGAGAGAGAGTGAGAGTGAGAGAATAAACATGAAGGCCAAATGCTTTTTGTAACTTTTTTTTTAAAGTTAAAAGTTTATAGGTGTAAAATGTTTATATAGTTTTTAATAAGTATTAGCCTCCCTTTCAACCATTTAGGGTCATGGAGGGAGGTGCTATGAACGGGTTGCCATGCCGCTCTAAACACACATAGCTTAGGACGAGCTTTATATAGGTAGAATAGATAAAGCTTGCCCTGGGATTCGAACCAGCAGCGTCAGGATTGCGAGACCCAAGCAGATTCCCTGAACTTTTTCTGCAACTTTACTCTTAAAAAATTATATTACATAATGATGAATTTCTAGATAGTTATAAAAACAAAGATGTTTTTCTAATATTTTTATTATATATCTTTTAGGAATAAAGAATATAAAATTATATGGTACTTATATGAAAAGAAAATATTTAATAATATAATTTCGACTATTGAGATGGTTCCTTTGTCTTATAATAATGACAAACAAACAAACTTAAGTATTGAGGTTTTTCATTGCAAATCCTAGAAAGAAAATAATTAAAATCGGATGAGGTAGAGAGATTTGATTGTAGACTAAAATTTATTCGTTAATTTAATTAATAATAATGTGTAGTAACAGAGAAAAATAAGACATTTGTTTACAACATTTATATTTATTTTTTGGGCGCCCACAAAATCACTCTTGAGCTAATTTATTTTTTTCTCTACACACGTAAGAAATACACATTCTAGACTGTAGTTATGAAAGTAAATATTTTACAGCTATTTTTGTTATTTAAGATGCTTATGTAGGAATAATTAAATGTAAATAAATTGCAAATGACGCAGATAGAAATAGTATAATGCCTGAAGTTAATTCACGCAATGCCTTAGTAAAATCAATTGTATAATTTCTCGTTATATATTTTACACATGTATAGCCTCATATAGTAATATAAATACATTACTACACACATTTTAAATAATAGAATAATAAATTAAAATAATATACANTACACTTGAGAGCAAGGGTTGTAAATGTGGCGCCCTCTACTGCACCCTAGGGAACATGGTACTAATTATTGATGACAGCAGATCACCTGTTGTTTACCCTACATTGAGCTGGACTGGGGAGCACGCCGTCCGATCAGGCACGAGTTCAGCCGGACTCGCCCGAACCCTACAAAAGCGGCCCTTGGAGTTTGCGTGATTCAAGCCGCGCTTTTCCACTTCTAATTACAAATTTAAATCTCCCCCTCGATCAATAATGAATTTCTCCAGGGCCGTAAAGGTTAATTCCAGTTGTTTTAATTGTATAAGATACATACCATTTTCACTGAAGCGAATTATTATATATAAGTCTTTTTGAATAAAATAAAAAAAATGTTTCTAGTTCACTTTAATTAATTTTTTATATTGTTAAATAATTATTATAGCCACAGTTTTTATGTGTTTATTAAATCTACTTTGGCATTAACTTTTAGTGCCAATAAAGTTGCTTCGATCGAGGAGAAAATAAATTGGTCTGAGATAGAGATATCCACAGTCTGGGGACTAAAATCTATATAGTATCAGGCGAAGAAATATTTTTAATATCTACGTATGCATGAAAGCGTTTAAGTTATAATTAACAAATAATTTTGTGTTTCTAACTTCTTACGTCAAATATAAATTGTTTTAATTAATATTTGTCTATTTAATACTTTATAGTCTCATAATATGTAGTCCTGTAGTATAAATTAATGTAAAAGTAAAACTATTATAAAATGTTGTAAATATGTATATCAAGCTATTACTCTATAGTCAACTAAATAATATAAAAAATGTTTTATTAAAAATGATAATGATATTATTTAGCAATGTACTACTTTAAAAATTTAAAAAAAAATTATTATTATGGCAATATCCTAATAACTAATTATTAAAGTTANGCTTTTCCACTTCTAATTACAAATTTAAATCTCCCCCTCGATCAATAATGAATTTCTCCAGGGCCGTAAAGGTTAATTCCAGTTGTTTTAATTGTATAAGATACATATTATTTTCACTGAAGCGAATTATTATAGATAAGTCTTTTTGAATAAAAAAAAAAAATGTTTCTAGTTGACGTTAATTAATTTTAATATTGTTAAATAATTATTATAGCCACTTTTTTTTATGTGTTTATTAAATCTACTTTGACATTATCTTTTAGAGCTAATAAAATTGCTTCGATCGAGGAGAAAATATTTGGGCGGCAAATAAATTGGTCTGAGATAGATCCACAGTCTGGGGACTAAAATCTATATGGTATCAGGCGAAGAAATATTTTTAAATATCTATATATGCATGAAAGCGTTTAAGTTATAATTAATACTATAATTATAATAAATCTTAATTTGTGTTTATAACTTCTTACGTCAAATATAAATTGTTTTAATTAATATTTGTCTATTTAATACTTTATAGTCACATAATTTATAGTCTTGTAGTATAAATTAATGTAAAAGTAAAACTATTATAAAATGTTGTAAATGTATATGTCAAGCTATTACTCTATAGTCAACTAAATAATATAAAAAATGTTTTATTAAAAATGATAATGATATTATTTAGCAATGTACTACTTTAAAAATTTAAAAAAAAATTATTATTATGGCAATATCCTAATAACTAATTATTAAAGTTAAATCTTAGCTGATTATTGACGAAAGGATGAAGATACATTATATTTAAACCTGAATTTGAAGAAACTCTTTCCCTAAAATTAATATTTAACGTTATTTTAAATATTTCTTCGATAATTAATTTAATATTATGAAAAAGAAAGGTGATTTCTCAAATATATTAATAAGGTTTTTCAGATGTGCTCTTCCTGAAAGAGTACTTTTGGCCCCCTTCAATCGCATAAAATCTTCAGTCAAAGAAAACTCAAGAAGAATGAATAAATAACCTTTTATTGCTATATAACGGAGAGATTAAAATATTTCTCGCTATTATTAGTGCTAATGTAATTATTTCAGTATTTTTAGCTCCACTTTAAACAAAACTCCCGGTCCGTAAATAAATTTATTTATTTTATAAACAATTTATATATAATTTATGTTTTATCTTGCATAATTTCAAGTCAATAGCTATATAAGTCGTGATAATTGCTGTTTTGTTTTAAAAAAGTTTAATTAAAAAAAAACACGGGCAATTATTGCATTTCACTTTTTTATCGCTTATTGGTGTATAACCTTCGGAATTTAGACGGAGAAATATAAAAAAAGAAAAAACCTACATGTAATGGTCAAAATTTAAGTGTGAATTACTGTCCGAGTAATTAGATGCAAAAAAACACAAAAGTCTTCAATGATTAAGTGCAGAATAGTAAACAACTCATTGTATACAGAAGTGTATGGGGTATTGTTGAAAAATACATTTTTCATAAATCGAAAAGTGAGGTTTGGTCAGGAACTCACTGCCAAAAGATGGCTATGATTGTAAGCCTAAAATTTTCGTTATAGAATACATTCTTGTGTTTTTTTTTAACTTCTTTCTCTTCCTAAACTCCTACCTGACAATAACACTACTTTCAATGTACTTATGTACGCATATATTCATATTCAATGTACTCATATACACATATATTCATATTCAATGTACTTATATATTCATATTTGGTGACTCACTCGCCGTTCGAATGATCTACCAGCACAAGATTGAATAGAAACTTCATATTTAAAAAATTACGATCCCATTTCTCAACCACCATGTGAGCAAGGGGTAAACTTGACGAGTGTCCTCTGTCTGTACATTGTATTTCACTTCAGTTTGCAAAAAAGATAAGTATAGTTTCGGGGTCCTGGAAGAATTAAGTCACCCCAATATTTTACCCCTACCGAGCCCCCACCCCATCTCTGTGTTGCCCTGTGTAATCAGTGCAGATTTCCCATCATTTTAAGAAGAATTTTTCATAAGGGATGTTAATCTAACAACTCTCTTTAGATCAACATCCTCGTCCAAAATCTAACTGAGAACTTATGGATAACGCATAGAAAGTCCACTCTATGAGCTATGTAGATTTCCCATGTTTTATTAAATATAGATAAGAATAAATGGCGAATTTTCAATTTACAAGCCGAGGAGAACAAGAAGTGCAAAAGTTATGATCACAAAAGTTTGCTCTGGTGTGTCAAAGTAGCTCATAGAATCTGTTCGGGTCTCGCATTCCTGGCGCTGCGGGTTCAAATCCCGCCCTGGGCAAGCTTTCATCGATAAATAAAAGTTTATCCTGAACTATGGATGTTTGTAATGGGACGAAAACCTGTAGATAGCCCCTCGCTTCATGACGTTAAAAGGGAGGCTAACATAAAAAACAAACAAAAAAAACTGTGTGAGCTATGTCTGGCTTAGTCGCTAGCTACAGCTTTAGGACATCCTACCAATTCTTCACAGGTCTCTTCTACCTCGGAAGTTCAGATCCATGGTTTTGGTGGATTGAAATGTTTCATTTTCCATAACTTCCTTGGAATAGATTTAGATAGAGGGTATATACATAGGGAAGTTCTATACCCACACGTACATATAGAGACACAATATCAAAAGTCGACATCAGTTTTTTTTTCATATAATTCTTCCACTTATTATTTAGACTCAGTATTCCGTGATGTGAATGAATACATCTTTGCCTTGTTTCATAAACAATAGATATTCAATAGTTCATATAAAGTTTTGAGTAGTGCTGTAGTTTGTCCATTATGTCAGAAAATTTAACCGATTAATCACAAAAATTCTGATTTTTGTAAATAATTTCTTATAAACTTTTGTGTAGAGTAGTAGTAGTAGATCATTGGAGGGCAATCAAATTCTAGGTTATTACGCCCTATAAATACACTTTAATATGTTTACCATAAATTAGTTAATAAAATACAGGAATCAGGATTATTTCGACCACTATAACAACCTAAATTAATGGTTTAATAAATTATAATCAATAAATTATTATTAACTAAAATAATAAATAATATCTCATTCTTTAATGTAGATTTTCCGGGCTATACCTGCTTTTTTAGAAAGTTTAACAGCCCATCCACTGTAGAGNCATCTGACGACCGACGAAGCCTACGTGAACAAGCTTTAAGTATTTAATAAAACAGAATTATCAAGAGCAATCTAGAATTAAATTGTTTTATTCTTAATTTCGGCATATTTTCCTACCATTACATATTGATATATTTAAATTAAAATTTCGAAGGGCCTATACTTAAGAAGACTGTAATATACAATTGAAAGTATATTACTTCTTCCAAATTTTAGAATAATTTTGCATAATAATTTTAATATCTACAATTTTGATTTCATAATTTTTTATTTGAAATTATCATTAAATATATAATTTAAATTCATTAAAGACACTTTAGAGTTATTATGTTAATTCAAGTATTTCAGTTTATGACCACATCCAATAGTTGATATTAATTAACTGAGATGATGTAAGTACTCTTTAGTAAATACATGTATATAACAGTAGAGAATCAATGCCGTAGATCAAAGAATCAAAATGGCTGTGGTGGAATAAATTTCCTTTTGAATTTCAATAAAAACACATGATATTTCCCGCCGCGAGGTTGTACAATTAACAGAACAGTGAGCATAACGCCTGGGGAATTGTTTTTATATGACAGCCATATTTAAATTGACCATATTGACNCTAGACAAGCAGGTCTAGACCAGCATGCGCCCCACCCACATAGAAATCGAACGTGACGTGATAGAAGAAAACTAAAAAAATTTTAAAACCAGCATGCTTAATTCTAAAGAAAACAGCTAAAAAATCTAACTCAACATAAATTAAGTTTCAAATTGTTTCCCAGTGTAATCTTTCTAACTCCACGCACTTCACTTTGAGTCAAAACCCCTAAGTAAGACGAATATGTATTTTATACTCGAAGAAGTTAATGTTCAGATATTTATTAGACGGTCGTTTAGCTGGACCACTACCTGATTTTTTTTATATATAAATAATGACTTAATTGTGGTACGTAATCCCCCACCAAATTTTCGACAAGAATTGCATTTCTTATTGACCTTCATATTTCTCTTCTATATCGAAACGCGCATTGATCAGTGTCTCACTTCATCCCAAGCAGCCTGGGAGTGTTTCTCTTGGCCAGTAGTCGGGGGATCGCAGTGGGGAGTTCGCGGGAAATCAACTGTGCCAAAGAGTCCTGCGAAAATAGCCAGGATTAGAAGTGACAGGAGTCTGTCTCGCCCGTGTCTCTTTGCCTGCTGGATGTCTCAATTTCCAGTTTTAATTTTCTTCAAAGCTTGTCTCATCCGACCAAAGATTCAGAAAACCCGTACGTCAGAGGACATCATGATGTTTGCTCCACTTTCACCGTTATTTTTAACTCTTAGTTAGTTTTTGATCCTTTCTATCGCTTGAGTCTTACGTCACTTGAGGAGAATATTACCCGTGTATCCTTGAATGTTTATTTACTATTCGACCATGTAATCTCCATTACTATTTAACCTCAAATAGAATTTTTTTCACTAGTTTTGAACATTGTTATACATTATTGGCTATTGTTGATTTTTTTTTGTTAATATTTATTTAGAAATTACATCCTGCACAGCGTGCATCTTGCAATGTGCTCTCATAGTATATAATAAATATGTACTAAAATAATAATAATGTACAACACACACAACTGAAAATAAATAAAAATCCTTTTTAGTCTAGTATCCCAATGTATTCCATTACATTTTTTTTTTTTTTTTTTTTTTAATTTAGAAAATACAACCTGCACAGCGTGCATTTTGCAATTTGCTCTCAAAGTATATAATAAATATGTACTAAAATAATAATAACCCATAAAAGTAAAATAGCAAATTATAGAATATGAAAGTGGGGATAATGAGATACAATATAATCAATGATATTTTCGTATTACATAAAGTCTTAATACTTAGCACTGGTAAGCAATTGTACCGGTTTATCTTGGACACCCAGTATTTCCCTAAAGGTAAATAACAATAATTGTATATTTTCTGATGGGGCACGGTCAAGGTAGATCCAAAAAATACAGTTTAAAAAATGTTTATTTTTTAATTATCTGCCATCTTTTCGGCTTACATTGTAAGACATCTTCAGGTCTATCATGAAGGCGAGAAGGGACGTCGTGTCACCAGGATCCCATATTCATGATTGGCTGTTTTAAATTGTATTTATTTTAAATTTACCTCGAACAAACCCCAACAAAAAATAATACCAATAACATGACTCAAACATAACATTAAGTCATAGAGTCATGGAAATGTGAACTTAGGGACAGGACGTCCTTTCTCGTCTTCATGATAGCCCTGAAGATGGCTTACAATGTAAGCCGAAACTTTGGCAGATAATCCTTTAAAAAAATACATTTTTTAAATTTGTATTTTTTTGGATCTACCTTGACCAAACCCCAACTAAAATCATCTAATAATAATAATAATAATAATNACCCATAAAAGTAAAATAGCAAATTATAGAATATGAAAGTGGGGATAATGAGATACAATATAATCAATGATATTTTTGATTACATTATGTCTAGCATGATATTTTCGTATTACATAAAGTCTTAATACTTAGCACTGGTAAGCAATTGTACCGGTTTATCTAGGACACCCAGTATTTCCCTAAAGGTAAATAACATTAATTGTATATTTTCTGTTAGGGCACGGTCAAGGTAGATCCAAAAAATACAGTTTAAAAAATGTTTATTTTTTAATTATCTGCTATCGTTTCGGCTTACATTGTAAGACATCTTCAGGGCTATCATGAGAGGGGACGTCGTGTCACCAGGATTCCATATTCATGACTGGCTGTTTTAAATTGTATTTTTTTTTTTTATTTACCTCGAACAAACCCCAACAAAAAATAATACAAATAACATGACTCAAACATAACATTCAGTATGGAAATGTGAACTTAGGGACAGGACGTCCTCTCTAGTCTTCATGATAGCCCTGAAGATGGCTTACTTTGTAAGCCGAAACGTTGGCAGATAATCCTTTAAAAAAATACATTTTTTAAATTTGTATTTTTTTGTATCTACCTTGACCGAACCCCAACTAAAATCATCTAATAATAATAATAATAACTCTCCATTTGTAAATAACTTTAGTTAAAGTTCACTAAATAGGTCAAAGACCTGAGAAATAGGTTTTAGATCTTGGAGCCTTTGAGAGCGTATATTGAGGGGAAATATGAAAGAGTATTTCTCTACTCAGCTGTCTCAGAGGAGAGGGAGGGGGATACCTATATTAGTGCAGTGGGGGGGGGGGGACCACTAATCTTCAGCAGATTGAAGAAGCTAGTGTGGAAAAAAGACTCTCTCTCGCAGCGGGTAATGTCGTTCGGATTTAGTAGTGGCCCTGAGATACGAGCGAGCGGACGCCATGGAGGCGAGAGAGTTACGGGGACGTGTAACTCTGTAGCAAGCGGCTAAAATTACCTCCGACTGGGCAGGTCTCCCCGCAGTCTGTCCGCCGTCTGCAGCCATCGTTGTCAGGGGTCTCGTCGACCCATTCCTCCTACTTCCATCGAGCGAAAGGTGCGCGAAGCCTCGTTCTCGAGGCCAAGGCGCCAATCTCGAACGAAGAGGCGAGAGAGAGGGCACAATCTATCTTTGGTTGTCCCTGGGCGCGGGGACCACGCCACGTTCAGCAGATTTCTGCAGGAAAATCAAGCTATTCACGTTNGCATCCTGAGGAGGTTTAGAGACAGAAGAATCTGAAAAATCTAATATTAATTATATAAAGTTATAGTTAGTTTTATGAAATATGATGTGTATTTTAAACATTTATTGTCTTTATTATTTTTGCAATAAATACATATTAAGAAAGATACAATAGTTAAACTAAAGGCATCGCTTTATTAAAATGCCAATCCCTTGTTTGATATAATTTTTGAAAACCGATAAATAAATGTGTTTTAAAATAAAATTATATGAGAGGAAAACGAATATTTTGGTAAACGAATAAGTGAATATTTCCAAATTTCTTCTCTCACTATTATAATAATAATAAACAAATTGTGATAACTGTGGTTTAAGAAAAAAGATGAACTAGGAGAGCGTAGGTTTTCTCTCACCACTCCCCTCCCGGCAGGCCTAGAGGCAGCCTCAGTGAAAACTTCTCCTTTCATTATTATTTCCGCTTTTCATCTTTACTTATCAATCTCCTACTTAGTAAACATGTTAAATTACTGCGTTACTTATTGTAATGCTATATTTACGCCGATTTAGTCGGTTTTAGAAAATCCTGGAGTGCCCCCCAAGAACCATTCAATTCCTACGTTATATTCAATATACAGGTATAAAATATGTAAGTACGAAATACAAGTATTAATAAAAAATAAAGCGTCATTTATAAAATAAGCAATGTATACTTATAATTTTCTAGATAAACTATGAAATTAATCCCTAGAAAAATATTAACAATAAAAATATTTATAGTTTACGAAGATTAAGTTAAAGTAGAAGCATATTTTTCCTTAGATAGTTTGGAAGTCGATTAAGT
>KZ809152.1:111105-125273 GCA_000696205.2 Oncopeltus fasciatus | reverse complement strand
ATTTTCTTATAATAAATTTTTTTTAAATAAAAAAGTTATATAAATAAAATAAAAATAAATGATATATCATTGGTGCAATTAAGTTGATTTTACAAGAACTAATACATTTTATATTATTTATTTTAAATCATAGAATTTAATTAATTGAATCATTCATTATCAAGGCTATATAAAATTACGATAAAAATATTTGAAACTTTTCTAATTCGCCTCTCACACTTCTTAATAGTTTAAATAATTTCAATTCACTAAGTTCACCTTTATCTATACAGTTACTTCATTCAGTCAAGAGTTGAGGCGTATTACCAAGAGAAAATGTACAGAATAAATCAAATAGAACTAAACGGGGCGTTTATGTTCATTATCCCCTACCCCCTGCCCCCCACCCCTAGCCGTAAGCAGGCACGTGGAGGGGATATGTGGTCTTGTGAGTAGGTACGGATCCCATTAGACTGAGTTATGCGGGGGATGAAAGTTGGCCAGCGAGAGGCAACCCTTAATTTAAGGCCGATATTTTGCGAGATTATACCTTACTCTTGATATAACTAATGCTCTTTCCGGAGTCACTTACTTTTATATGAAGTTACTCTTAAAAGTTCTCATGAATTTTGGGAGGCCTTAGTAATAATTTTTAAAAACCTTTATTTTAAGGCCGCACGTTAAAAAAAAAAAAAAAAAAAAAAAAAAAAAAAAAAAATTAAAAGATATGAAAGATCTTCAGAGCTGTTGAAGCAAAAATCGTAAGAAAACATGTAAAGAATAAAAGAATAAGACGATTTATATTACTATTAAATAAACTTAACGCTAGAAAAAGTAATATGATGTGGATGATTCAGAAAACAATAACAATATAAGTTAGAAAGTCACAACAAATCTGCACGACTGAGATGTAAGGATTAGAAGTAGGAAAACTTGAGATGGAAGAGGAAAGGATGGAGAAAGTGATGTGCCAGGTGCAGAAGGAGAGCGGCTTGCATAAGAGGGGGCAATACCGTGAAATTTAGGTAGGCCTCATTTTGGACAAGTACCCTAAGGATCTAGGAGACAAGTTAGAGAGGTTTATTTTGGAGGAGGGCTGGTAGTTTTTCAGAAAGTTGAAAATGTTTGAATGAGTTTAAGAAATTTGTTCTGTGTCCGTTCTGTCGTTAACTGAGTTGTAAGTTACTGTGAACGGCTTCAGATAGAAGGCGTTTGTGTTTATAGGGTTCAGTGGAAAGAATGGTTATGTTCTCGAAGTCAAATGTAATTCCTTGTGGAAGACGTGTTTTGTGAGGGCAGTTTTTATTTGTGTTTTGGTAATGTAATTATTGTGATTGTTGATTCTACAGAAAATAGTTTTTATTTTTGGCCAATGAATGAATTAGGAGTGGAACAAATAATTCTGCAGACGATATCGGTTCTGTTAGAAAGGGAATGAGGTTTTTGAGGTGGGTATAAATAGATTCATGTTAGTTATTAATAGAAAATTTAGCTTCAGGTTAAGGAAAGTTTGATTAAGGGATTTCTTAATTTTTTTAGAAAGTTTTGGAATGTAAGGCAGAGAACCGAAAGTAAAGTCACAGTTTTGGGAGGAGGGCTAGGTTTGGAAAGTGGAAATGTAGAATTTGTTAAGAAGGTTTTTACGGTATGCATAAGGAAACCATTAGAAAAGAGGAAGTCTGTCGCATGTTTGATATTTTTGTTGTGGAATGTCTTGTCAGAGAGTGTGAGCGATCTTGTAGTTGAGATTATCGGCCACGTTAATCTTTTGATGATGAGGTGAGATGAGTTGAAGTGGAGCAGACGACCTGAGTAAGAATTTTTCGTGCATCAATCAGAGGAAAAATAGCCATTGGTGTTACAGATAATAAGGACATCCAGTTACGGATAATAGACATCTAGAAAAAGAGGTGGTAGTCATTTTCAATTTCTATAGTGAATTTTAGGTGGGAGTGATAAGAGTTGAACGAGGTAAAGATTTTGAGGATTTTTCTGAATTACGAATGAGGAACAGGTCAGCAAAATATTTTCTGAAAAACAAGATGTCATTTGGAAAGGAGGAAAGGATAGAGTCTAGGAGGTCATTGAAGGTAAATATCAGGAGCATGGTTATTTCCCATAGACAGACTGTTCATCTGTTTGTAGATAGTAGTTTTCTTAGTAAAGAAGATAGTAAAAGTACAAAATATATCGACAAATAAAAACTTACCTCAAGCCATAGATGTTTAGAATGTGATAGCAACCTGTGGATAACCCCTCCCTCTGTTATCGTAAGTGGTTGAAAAAGGAGGACAATACTTATTTAATAACAATAACGTTGATCAAATGAATCCTCAGATTAAAACAACAAATTAATTTTAATTATAACTCTTAATTTTACAATTAAAAAATATTCTCCAAGTGTGCAATTAAATAAATGTTACAGAATGGTACAGGATTAAGTTATACTTTTACATTTAATTTCTTTGTGTTATTCATAATAATTATTTTGCTAGCGAAATCCTCATTTTCCAGTATGTTATCCTGAGTCGAACGGGCTAAGTGAAAGAGAAGCGAGGGCTACCTGAGGGCGCTGAGGATGAAAGCCTAAACCAGAGACTCGCTGGGGGTTGTTTACGGCCGATGAAAACGCCGTATCCGAGTATGGCTGCGGTTCTCGTCTTACGGCAGCGAGAGCGACGCAACTCCCAGTTAATTCCCTCACCTGATACTTGCTCATTATACCTTGCTCTAGCCCCGGATTAATTACAGGAACAGCCTCAGCTAACCCCTCTCCCGAGCAACGGGGAATCAGATTTTGACCTTGTCACATGATTATTACCAAGTACTAGTAATATTCAAGCATACAATTAATTATAAATGTTTTCATTATCATGAAAGAAAAAAAAATTTGCACTTTAAAACAAAAAATTGAAATAAAACTGGATATTTTTTCCATTCATTATACGGAAGTATTAAATGATAGCTCAATACCTTAAAATAAAAATAAAAATTGTATACGATAAGCAGGTGGGAGAAGAGGCGGAAATTTTCATTCGTGTGGCCCATAACTACCGTTATTCTTCCGTTTAATTTCATTCTCAGTTGTTTACACTTCTAAACCATACTTTTTTTTTTTTAAAGGGAGCAAGAGATTTTCTTTCTGGATTTTTGCGAAGCAACTAAACAATATGTGTAATTTAACGAAGTATTTGTAAGTAATCAAGTACTAACGAAATCAACGGAGGAAGATTACAGATATCACCCATTCTCCTGAATCCCAAATATATCCTACCTAAATATTATATATGATATAAAAAATTATATATGATGAAGATATGTCTGTACGCGCTATAGGGTCCGAAATTTTAAAAATAATAAAACTTAATTCAGTATTTAGCCTTATTTTTGAAAATATCTAGAGCTCAGAGTTTATTAATAGCTGAAATAAAGTAGAGGTTGAGATTTAGTGGGTTATTAAATTTTGTTATCGTAATATCATGGCTGTTTTTTATCTTTTAGGTACGAAAAAGTTTAAATAACAGAAGGTGCAAAATGTAGTTTTTCAACATTCGCATTCTAAAACAATACTTTAACGCAAAATGCTCTTTCAGGAAGATGTTTACGAATATAAGTATGATGGATAAGTATTACTAGTATATATTTGGTACATTAGTAATATGTAGTTCTAGTAAAGCAAGGAGAAAACTGTATTTATAAGTTGGAAAGGAATAGACATTTTTAAATTTAGAATTAAATATTCTGATTCATACATATTTTTTGTTTAATGTAAGGACAATAATAATGTTTTGAAAAAAAACAACTTAATTTTATAACTAATAAATAACATAAAAAATAGAGACTTCAAAAAATGCTTTAAAAAATAAAAGAGATAAGACATACAAATGAATGTACAGTCTGACAATAAAATATCACAAAGAAAAAAATTATTTATGTAAGTTAAGCAGGAAGCAAATGCAAAATAATTTATCTGTCAAGATACACTTATTTTTCTTTATTTTACTTTTGATATAATTATTGATATTTAAAGTATATATTGAAAGAAAATAAAACGCTATTACGAATATGCCCAAATCATTTCAAGTACTAGTCAAATTTGTTTAAAAGATCAATTTTTTAAAACTTACTCCAATATTGGGAAAGGTTAAAAAACAATTTTTTCTCCCTCTTGGCGTGTCAAGCATAGCGGTCATTTGTGACAATCACATGGAAATATTTAAACCTTTTTTTATAAATCAAAATTAATAAATAGTTAATTCATTCATAAATAATGATTTTATTTAGAAATGTGTGTGAGTATATACAAAAAAATTTACTTATAGTTAGATTAATAGCATTCTATAACTTAACCATTTTTTATTACTATTATTTTTTTGTAGTTTATAATCCCACGTAAATTTTAACAATTTTTAGTACAAGGGAACAGAATAATTGTCTTGTCCTGGTAGAATAAGTGGAAAATGCACCGGCCCGGATAGCGGGAGATCCAGGTTCGAGTCCTGGCTGGGACAGATAGATTTTTTATTCTGTTCCCATGCACTAAAAATTCTTAACCATTTTTATTCTTTAACCCACTCACAATGTAAAAAGTATAATTTTTTTACATATAATAAAGTAAATCTCCCGAAAGATCAGAAATGTTTTTATGAACTTTTCAATTTGATGACATCATTTTTTATAATGGAAACCTCGAGCTGGTACAAAGAAACATTAAATGGCATAACATTTATTTGTATCAAAACTCAGTGAACAGAAATACGAAGAATAAGGCATAATAAATTTGTCTGTTGAATAATTTATTAAGAGATGCATTAAAGTCGTAGTTTTTCGATTTGGAGATAATAACAAATTAAACGTGGAATAATAACAAATTCCATAGGTGGACTACATATAGTATATCATTGGTTGGATCTCATTGATAATGAATATGGTAGGAGTGACGTAGGGGAGTGGGGAGTCGGCAGGTGTTATACCCACGGCACATACGTCAGTTAGGAATTATTTATCGGGTTCGCGTGTTTTCGTAACTCTGTGTTTCTCGGCGCACGACAGCCGAGAGACATCCATTAAGGGTTGGGGGAGGTTATCTCCGCCATGAGGGTAGCTATCGGCTTCATGCCGCCTGTAGTCTTCGGACGATGAGGTCCCTACCACGGCAGAGTTAGATGGCCGTCTGGTCTTACAGTAAAAAATAGAAGCCCACCATATATAGGACGACAATAAATCTGATTTATTTTAAAGTTTATTTTACCGGATCTTTCAACTAGCTAATATTATAGAATAATGTGAGAAGACCTGGGAACACATAGTTTTAACGAATTCCATAAGAATGCACCCTACTTACTAGACATTGTAGTATTTACCGTTTCTTCTTCCGGGTTGGACCGTGTAAAATTGTTGTTATTTGCCGAGCTTTCGCACATCATGTGATGGCTTCTTCAGGGCTGAAAAGAGAATGAGAGTTGTAAAAGAGAGATTTTNTTTATTTACAAATGTCACAGCAGGAGCAGAGTATGAATATCAAAAATTCATAAATTGAATTAAAACTAATGTTAAAAAATGAAAAATTTTCACGGGTTCTTAAAAAAGCTAAAAATATGGTCTGGTTAAATATATATATATGGTGTGTGTGTGTGTGTGTGTGTATACATAAATATTATATGTATACTTCAAATTTCATTATTTTCTTTTATTATCAAAACTGCCTAATTTATTTTCTAAGTTACTAGTAATTTCAAATTTTGTTTGTTTCATTTCATCACTAAAACTTTTTTAAATTCAATTTTATCATAACAGAGTTAATCAAATTTATTGATTTCCTCTAATCAATCAATTACATTTTTTGGGGAGGCTTAATACATTGTCACACTTACTTCACTACACTCATCTGGTTGGCTGAACCATATCTTGGACACTCCCATCAATCATCTCTTCATTGGTGCATATTCACTGGGAGGCTATTGACAGGTCTAAAAATTTACCAAAAGTTAACTGTTCTTTTTGACTTTAACAAAAACCTTATTAAAAATTGCATGCCAGTTTAGTCAAATTATTTTATATTTATCATGTATTTATATTGATAAAATATAAATTTTTCTATTAATTTAAAATAAGCTGGTAATAGTCAGACATTATCTTGTGTATTCATGTATAAATTATTTTTATACAATAAGAAACATTATTTTTATCTTGGCTATTTTTTTTTAATTTTAGGACTGCTATAAAATATAATAAATCTATCTCAGTGTTATGCAGTTTTATGCATAAGAGTTCATTTACTGTTGCTGTGATGACACAAAAAGGTCCTGATCTTGCTAATAAAAACTTGGATAACATTAGGGCAATTAAGCATTGCATGGTATGCGAAGAAAGGGAGTTTTATCCTATCCCTAATGGATTTCCAATTGGTGAGTTCTACTATGTAGTCTTTATTCCTTTAGCAAACTCTGAAGGAGTCTAGTGAAATTTATTAAATAAATTTTACGGAACCAATAAAACGGGAGCATGGTTTCATTTATATTGTTTCTCATTTTATGTGTACTCGTATATCTAATAAAAGTTTATCTTTTACCTTTACAAGGATAATAGAATATACTGACCATTGAGCTTGATGCTCTAGGTCAAAATAAGGATGTTATTTATGCTTATTTTCCCCATGGAGTCTTCCAAATCGGTTTTAAGAAATTTACGATGGTTTTTACGATCCCCCCTTGCAAGGAGTAGAACCTCAAACCGTAATCTGTTGAGATGAAAGGCTAACCACAGGTTCTCTAAGAACTTTATGGGCTATGAAAAGCGTCCTCTTTCCCCGTCCTTACCTCCGTATCCTGTTCCCAAGATATAACAGTTTTCGAATCTTATACAGTCTTTTTATCACTTCTTCTTAAACAAAAAAAAATCGTTATTAAAACTATCGAACGCCAGCATGAACGTATATGAAGAAAGAATATAAAAAAAGAAGAAAATATTGTTTTTGTTGTGGTATTTCATACAACATTAATTTTAAACAATCAATGCAAGGGAATAGAATAAAAATCTAACTGTCTCAGCCAGGACTCGAACCTGGATCTCCTGCTATCCGGGCTGGCGTGTTGGAGTAGGAGTGCGGGGAATTTAATAAGTTATCTGGTTAGTTTCGGTGGTGCAATTGGCTAGCACGCCGGCCCGGAAAGCAGGAGATCCAAGTTCTTGTTCTGGCTGGGACAGTTAGATATTTTATTCTGGTCCCTCGCATTTATTGTTTGAATAAAAAAGAATAGCTTTTTTAAAATAAAGTAAGAGAACTTGATGAAAATATCAATCTTAAGAATCTCACATCATTTTAAACTAACAAGGAGAAATGGGCAAATTAAAATTCAGATTTTAGATCAATTGAGATAAGAGCATATCGGGGACAGTTAAAGCTAATATGATGCAAATTTTTCCAATTTTGTAATGTCCATTCTTTCTGATTTTTTCTCACTTTTCCAATAACCAAAAAGCTATAGCACCGTCATATTATTTCTCTAACTTAGNTAACTCTTTTAATAATAGACAAATGCAAAATTTTAAACATAAAATTTATGAAAATTAACAATCTCAACTCCCCTCTCCCCATAATTAAATTCCAACTAGCTATTTATAATATAATAAAGTTATATTTTTTGATTAACAATTATCAGAAGAAGAGTTCAACCATATTCTATATTAGAAAACAACAATATGAATTTGAAAAAAATACTTCAACAATTTCCAGCTCTACTTAAAAATCAAGAATAAAAAGATACTTCACATAAATACAGAAAAAAAAAATTGAAATTACAGATGAAAGTTAAAATTTACTAATATGTTTTGTTTGCCAATATACTTTGTTTAATAATGTACCACTCATCCATATTTTATCTATTACATCTTTCAGCAATGAAGCAATAGATTTTAATATCTGATATTATGAGCTGTTGCTGAAAAATATATATGCTTTAATTATTAATTGAGGATTTGGTGAAGTACTTATTGACATATTTTTCTTTATTTTCAGACCTTTGACTTTCATTATAATTGTCAAACCTAATTCGTTCTGTAACAATAATTCATTAAAATATTATCACCAGGAGTAAATTGTTTAGCAGTAATTGCTAATTAATAATAATAGTACCACTATGACATTTTTGTTAGACAGATTTATATTTCATTGCTATCTTTTATTTTAGCTTTTAAATGTTTTAAAATGTGAAAAAAAATTCTAAAGGTTTATTACACTCAAAATTATTAACCAATTAATAATAATAGTAGCACTATGACATTTTTGTTAGACTGATTTATATTTCATGCTATCTTTTATTTTAGCTTTTAAATGTCTTAAAATGTGAGAAAAAAAAATCTAAAGGTTTATTACACCTGAAATAATTAACTTGAACTTCATTAAAATTTTAAAAAATTTTATGAAATTATTTTTCTTCTTAAAGTTATAATTTTATTATTGAACATATTCATTTTTTTTTTCAGCTTTTATTTTGTTCTTTGCATTCTTAGTAAATTAGCTATTTTTGTTTAATTTTATTTGATAAGTCCTGATTTCTCTAGATTATTTAAAAATGACACATCAACAGAAGTCCATAGTTGTAGATTTATCTCTTTAAAAATTCTAATGAAAAAATCTATTATTTTTAACTGTGTTAATTTCAATTTTTAGAACCCAGCAATATTAAATTGAGTTGTGATTGTAACAAATCTAACCCAGGTAGTTCTTATCTGGAACTTGGCCCAGTATGGGCAGGAGCCATTTTCAATGTGAACTTCATTGAACGAATGATGCAACACAGCTTAGTGAATTCTGATTTAGAACTTAAATCCCAGCTCTCCACCATTTTACTAGAAGCACAGTAAGTTCTTTCCTTTATAAGCATTGTTATGATTGAGTAATGTTTTGTAAATAGCATCTTTAGTTGAAAAGTGTTTTTTTTTTGTTTTTGTTTTTTTTAAGTTGCATTATCATTTGATTTCCTGAAATATATGACTCAGTTTATTTAGTTTGAAAGGGTATGTTTGGTTACAAGTGTGAAGTCTAAGCTCTTTTATCAACCTGTATTCATACTTACAACTGGGTAACTAGTTTTATACCCTGCAAGTCCTCTTTATTCTCAGTAATGATTTAATGGTTATATAACTATTAAAACATTGTTTCTTTCAAGAGGATCTGAATTATTTTGTATTTAGACTAAATAATAAAATAAACAGTGAGTAACTTGATTAAATGTATCTAAGAACTACATTAAATAAGGAAGAAAAATTAATATCACTAAAAGAAAATTTCTTGACTTTGATAAAATAAGAGTTAAATGAAGAGAGAGAAGGGAGAGGCTTGGTTAGAAAGAAAAATGTATCTTGAGATAATTGGAGATGATTACTACAGAGAGGAAACTTGAATATAGCAAACATTGGAAAGAAACTGAATATCAGCTATAAGCCCGGGGGTTATTTAATAATAATTTAGATCCATCTAATATTATTTGCTATTATTATTTTTAGAGAAAGTTTAGATCACAGGATCTAAATTATTAACAGAATTCCCTGGTGAGATATCTGTCCAAAAAGTGATTGCTTTCAGTCTGTCTCTCACCGGTTCTAGAGAAGGAATTTGCACCCCAGGAGGCTAAGAGACCTGTAGAGAGAAGATCCTGGCACACCAAGAATAGGACCCACAAAATTGCAGAGGTAAGCATGTCTGGCTAGTGATCATAAATGAAGGTTCGAGTTCTGCCGCAGCTTGAATAATCCTACCCAATTTAGAATAATCGTCATCATCTAAGTTATTTTACTGCTTTAAAAGTTCTTTGATGTTTATTTAGTAAGTGCTTTGATATCGGAAGGATTGGCATTGCCATATATCCAGATAGTCCTGACCAATTGAGCAACCAATGTTATTGATCATTATTTGAATTAATAAAATAAGTAAAAAGACTAAAGGACATGTCAAATCAAGACATTATTGTGCCTTAAATATTTTCATAGGCCAGTTCAGTTACTTTTATTCCAAAGGAAGATGGAAATCTGACTTAAGCACAGAAATGGAGTTTAAAATTAATAAGTATAACAGAAAATAAGATGATTAGCAATTGGAAAGTTGTTAGTTTTAATTTAAAAAATCTGTGTATTCAAGTAATTACTTTAATTAATTAGTTAAAACAGAAACTTCTCTTGATTGAACAATAGCCTACATAAAATTTTAAAAAAATGGTGCAAAGAAAGGAAGCTTTATGTTTACAGAACCCCCATATTGTGAAAATTGAAAATTTAAGGTCTCTAAGCCTAGCTAGAAAAAGTATTGTTTTGTTAGGGATAAACTTAATTAGAATATTCAATCTAAAAAGAAGAACCTCGATTTCAAACAAGGAGGACCAGCTATGTGAGATATTTATTTTCCTCCTCAAAATTATTTCTTTGAGTTCCCAGATGTTTATTGAGTTAGTATTTTATGTGATGTGTCAATTTATATTTCTAAAATGAGAATTAATTGGCCACCACTCACAATTAGTTTTTTTTTACTTAAATACTTCTCTCTCTGTTCTGTTATTATTATAAATATGCTTAAATCTGTTCCCAAACAATGTGCGCTCAAACAATGTTAAGGAAAATAAATATGACTAAAAGAAATGACTCACTATTTTTCTTGACTTTGGTAAAATAGGAGTTAAATGAAGAAATATGTTGTTTTTTTTTTCAGGTGTTCTTGGAAGGATGACAATAAAGAAAAGAGACAAAAAATTGACAGTGAAGTACCTCATCCACCATTTTATTACAATATCCATAAGTACCACCCACATTTAGCACAGCTAATGAAAATTAATAAAATTATAGAAGGTTTGAAAGAATCTGGCTTCAGGGCCAGTAAGACTCATTTTGACAAACTAGCCATCAGGACTGATGCAACTCTTGATAATTTATTTCAAGTTATGAAAACCTTGGATAGATCAAATTGCTAATAAAATAAAATCTAACCTTCACAGAGTTTTAAATGCATTCCTTTATGAACAACAAGTGAAATAGATTTTACCAATGTGAAAGAAAGTATACTATCCTTTTCAATTTCAGCTCTGTATCTTTTGGGGTTAAAATTCTGAAAGCTGCTTAATTAAAATGAATATTGAAAAAAATCATAAATTTGGTTGTACTTTCTCCATTGTTTTATTGCATTTTATTATTGCTTCGTGGGCATCTATAAGAATATTGCTAAATCAAAACATATTTTACCTACTTTTAATACATGAAATTTAAATTTTAAAGAAGAAGTTACATTTGTTTATATTTAAAGTTGTTTTCTGCAGTTTACAATGTGAACCACCACCCTGGCGATTTCTCCACTCAACGCCATTGCCCTGATGATGGCTTACTAGCTAAGCCGAAACGTTGGCATATAATCTTTTAAAAAAATACACTAATTTGTATTTTTTTGGTCTACCTTGACTGAACCCCAACAAAAAAAATCTAATAATATCTACGGTCAAAAAACTCTCCTTTTGAAGTGATGTATAATATATAAATTACATATATCATGTTTCTAAATTCTAATGTATATTTAGATTATGTAAAATAAATATTCAGGAATATACATTACACAGTATGTGATGTGAGTATACAATTTTAATGTGTGATCAAGATTATATCTATAAGAAATAAATAACTAAATTATTCGAAAGATTGAATTAAAATTTCTCATAAATCCAATTTCATTTAATAATTTTTAAGAAGAGGCTTTTTCTTTTAGACTACATATGTTTATTTTAATAATATTGTATNTGATGAGTCTACACTATCTGTTTTAATTTTGAGTTTTTCATTTAATTTTGCTTCATACTTTTGTTCTTTTTCTATTTTTGAAATCCCTATACATTCATAAATGATCCTCATCTCAAGGGCCTCTGTTTTACCAGGCTACTTTTGCCCAAAAAACCTCCCAGAAACCTATAATACATACAGGTCCTTCTGGCATTCAATGACATTATTAAAAAAATAACTCAATGATTTCATGTAAAAGATGATTATATGAAAATTAAAACTCAACAAATGTAAATACCCAAAACACTCAGGACTTAAAATTCAAAATTGGGTCGAATTATTTTTATTTGAGATTATGATGATATTGTATTTATCATAAAATGAACTCAACATTAATAAGTTATGCCAGTTAACCCTGATTAATTTCTCACATGGCCAATCAATCACCAACAATTACTAAGTTATGTTAGGTGCGCATAGAATACAGTTTCCTTTATTTAAATATAGGTTCATCATCATTCCAAGTAATTTTCATTATTTCTTAATAATATATTTACAAGGGACAAAAATAAAACTGATCTAATGAATATGGACAAAATTCTGGCCTCTGAGGTAAGTCAGCTTTTTGTGGAGGTTTTCAATTTAGTTCTGTATGTAGAGAAGGCTGGAGATACTTTATTGTTGGCCATAGACGAATCAGTCCTGTTTCAATGGTATAATGCTTATTTATGGCTTGGATAGAGAATCATTTTTATTTTGTTCTATTCGTAATAGTTCCAAGAGGAGCAGTAGGATGATTTGAAATTTTAAAAAAATTACAGTTTTATTCTTGAGCCATTTCTCTTCAATGAGATATGAAATAAAAACAACTGGCGATAACAGCTGGAAAATAGCAAGTATATTTTGAGGAAAAATTGGAGAAATACTAAAAATGACTTTGAACAAAAAATGTCTATTTTTCTCTCAGCTATGCATATTTTGAAGAGAAAATGTTTCCAAAGGAAGATATTTAGGAAGGGGATAAAGGGTTAAGCACTCCTACACCTTCCACCTTGTCCACTTCATATTGTAAGATGAAATTAATTGCCTCATTACTACTCTTAAAATATCCAACTTCTCCATGGCAAAATTTTTCATTTTCAGAGAGAAAAACTCAGGAGTAGAATCAATTAAGTTAGCTAATCTACTACAACCAGACTCTGCCTTATGCATTCTATTCCTCTCTACTGATTTTTTATGTGATCTATATACAGATTCCATTCATACCTGATAATGACTTAAATAGAACTCGTCTTACAAGGATCTATGCTTGTTTACCTTGTATATGATAAGAAAGAATACGTTATGACAAAACTCCTTGGAGTAAAAAGAAATACCCCTAAAAAGGACCAACACAATTTCTGTTCAATTCATATTTAATTTTTTCCCAACATGTTGCAGAAAGCCACTATGATTTGAGTATTTACCTGCCCACAGGTTGGTTCACACCATAGTGGCACGGAACTTTCCTCTGTGTTTCTTAGCTACCCGTCAGTATGTTACCTCACTCATTTATCGGTAGGAGACAGAAACATTTTTCATGTTTTCTGTATGCCCCGACTACCAGTCGAATAAGTCAAGTGTCTGACCATCCATGAATTTTTGTATTTATCTGCTTCAGTGAAAGTAAGGATTTTTATTATCTTTGCGAGGTAAATTTTATTTGACTTTTAATTAAAGATTTCGTTTTATTTGTTATTTTAATTAAAGATTTCGTCATTTTTATTCTGACCTCTTAATTTTTTTTTATTGATTCATATAATTGCAAAATAAAATAGTCATGTTTTTTTATTTGATAAGAAATTTTTATTGATTAATTTTATTAATTATTGAAATTATAACTACCTTCCATAATTATATGAGTGTATTTATTTTCAAAAACAAAATACATAGATTAATCATAATGATTATGAGCTGCATGACTTGTTGCATAATGTGTAAACATTTGATTGATGCTCACTATTTTTACTGCGGCATAAATAAATATACTATTCTACAACCAGAATGTAACTTTTTTTTATAAATAAAATTACCTAATGTTTATAAAAACAGGCAATTTTATTCAATCGTGAATAATTTTAAAATCCTAGGAAAATAATAACTTTTAAATATTATACTAAATCTATTTTTCATTAAATTGGAATGTCTCTCTTCTGTTTCAATAAAATATTGACCATTATTTACAAACAAATTGACAACAACTACATAATTTTTCTTTTGATTCCTATTAGCTGTTTTCTTTTTCTTTTGCTTTGAAGATGCTGAAAAACTGAGTATGGAACTTTCATCTGATTGTTCGAGTTTATCAGACGAGGAGGAGATCCTATTCTTACAGAAGAGACAGTTGCTGGTGTTATTGATGAAGCTTCTACGAGTACTGTTATGCATCAACTCTT
>KZ809152.1:79103-92196 GCA_000696205.2 Oncopeltus fasciatus | reverse complement strand
TGTGTTTGCTCTTTAAAGAGAACAGAAAATGATTTATAATATATCAGTTATAAATTTTAAATAATTTTTATTGCTGGGAAAATTCCAGTTTATAACTGTGGGTTAACTTGAAACCTGACATATAATTACAATATTTTTTTAAGATGCAGAAGCATTAATTAGTATTTCAACCCAAAATAATGCAGTATATTTAATTAAAATGTAATAATTTTTTTAACTAAAAAATCTTTGTTACTTAACATTAAAATTAATACTTCATAATATAACTATTTATTCAGAAAAACTAATTAATAGAGGGATTTATGTGATATTAAAAGTTTAAGTAGATATAAATATTAAAAAATAGTGATAATTGTGAATTTACCAAGTGAGAAGGTGTTTTTTGTATCCTTCTTCTGACTATAAAATATTAAGAACTAGATACTCCATTTATAAAATGATTAAGATGTGTTTTTTCTCTGCTAAACTTTTTTTTTTTTAATTTTTGCATTCAGTGAATGGGTAAAAGAGTAATGTAAATACATAAAAGAAAATGGTCCACTACTCGATAAAGAGCTCAAAATATGACATTTAAATTATGTTTAAAACATTTTAAAAAGAAAGAAACCATGTTTTTTGACAATTATATTTAAATTATATAATTGTCAAAAAACATGGCTTCTTTCTTATGAGGTATGACAGAATGACCCTAAAGACTTCTTGGTACCTAATAAAGTTAGGAGTTGGGGAGGGCTAAGGAAAACTCCTATAAATAAAACCTGAAATAAACCTATAATACAATTAATAAACCGATTAAAACTCACCCTCAATATCTTCATCAAGCAAAGCATATTTTTGGTCAGATTCATCATCCTCATCTTCTTCATCAGAATCTAAGGAATGCTTATTTGGTAATACTCCTTGAATAACATTATTTAGCTCGGAAGATTTTTCAATTTCAGAATGCTTTCTTTTAGGCATGATAAATTTCTACTATACAAATTATAACAACGCTAAATAATAAGAAAAGAGAATTTAATTTGTCACCAAACGTAAACAAAGTCTAGCAACATGATCAAAGAGGTCCGAATCCACAAATACCATTGGCATCGGCTTAACAAACATTCAAACAACTCACTAATGCAGAGATGTCGTCACAATACAAGCAATTTTAGAGAAAACAATTCTGTCGGGTTCAAAATATTAATTAAATACAAAATTTTTTTTTATGACTACGCAGTTCTATCTTCATTATTTTTCACTTATTTTTAACTACGTTTTTGGCTTTGTTACCTATTTTCAAGTCTAAAAACATGAAATTGTTTGATAATAACATTGAATTAGAGGTTAAAACACAACATTAAAAAAAAGTTTCAGCAATCCATAAAAAATAGTACAGCGTAATTCTCCGAAGGGAGCAATATAAGTTATGGAACGCAATATTGTTACTTACGGACTTAACTCACGCGCATATTAAGCCATTCGATCTATAAAACAAATGGTTGGAATCCTCTTTCCTGCAAACCACATCTTGGAAAGTGGCTATGTGAACAACATATGAATCGGAACCAAGATCTAACAGGAGCATTAGTAGTTCAGGCTTTATTGCACAAACTGCTTGCAAAACATGAATTAGATCTGTGAAAGTGTGCCTCAAATGAACCCCGGTTGCATTCTGCATAAGAAGTGCAGAGTGACTCAATCTCCATTCTTATTGGTTTGGTCTTCTTCCAACGATTCCTTCTCTTACTCCTAGTCAAGAATCCAATATCCAATTCGATACTTAGGAAATTCTATCAACGGTCTCCTGCATTTTCGATTCCTTGGAATTGCCCTCCCCTGCCGTCTTAACTGTTAATCATTGATTCAATAAGTTTGGAAGAATTGATTGAGATAAAGAATTCACTGATCAGAAGCTTTGTCAGAGCTGACGAATCATTGGCATGTTATGTCCATTATCGTCAATAAAAAAAGAAATTGTTTTTCAGCAACTCGCGAAAATCATTTGGTTGGCTTCTATGGCGCAGATCATCACCACAAAAGCTTTATAGTCTAGATTCGTCAGTCGTGTTCTTGGTATCAAAGGTGTTTCAATTAATTATTTTATAATTGATTTTAATCTGAGTGTAAAATATGAATGAAACGTTTTTATTAAAATAACGTAGTTTATTTTATATATATTTTTATATACAAAAACTACTTCTTGGACTATCAAACAGTCTGTATATATCCATGAATATAATAATCTTAATAATAATGATTCTGTTCTTGCCAAAAAAAAATATTGTATTCAAACAGATGAAATATCACTTATTTTACGTTTAAATGGAGAAGTTTTTTTTTTTTTTTACCGTAGATATTATATGTTTTTTGTTAGGGTTTGGTCAAGGTAGATCCAAAAAATATTTATTTTAAAAATGTGTATTTTTTAAATTATATGCCAACGTTTTGGCAGTCCTATATTGTGAACTGTCATGAAAGCGAGAGGGACAACTTATTATATAAGTAATGTAAATGGGATCTTGGTGAACGATGTCCCCTCTCGCCTTCAAGCAAGGCCCGGAAGATGGCTTACAATGTAAACCGAAACGTTGGCAGATAATTTAAAAAATACCCTTTTTTAAAATTTGTATTTCCTACAAATACAAATTTAAATTTTCTACAAATACTTAAACCCCAACAAAAAACACCTAATAACCACTTACTTTATTTCAATTCAGGTCTTAACCTGAGTTAGAAATATGAAATGTCTTCCTAATTGAACATAGTTAACACAGGGTAAATGACTTTTTTCTAATTTGAGACTCAAATAAATTACAGCTGAGAAAGCAAAGTTGTATATTTATTTTTATAGAATTGAGTAAAGAAAGGGGCACAGGTGATTTTAACAATCATTACTTATCGGCACAAAGAAAATAAATATTATTAAAAAAAGTAACAACAAGAACAACAAAAATTGAATGCTAAGAGACTCACAGTAAATGTCATAAACCAAAATAAACAATTTCCAAAATCTTACATTTCAGTAAAAAAAAATCCACAATATCAGTATTAAGTTTCAGTTCACTTGGTGTCAAAAGCTTACAGCAGTCCACAACTTCTCTTGTCCAATTTGTCCTGCATCAAATATTTCCAGTACGTGTGTGCGCGTTTCTATATATATATATATATATATATATATATATATATATATATATANATATTAATATTTAAGTTATATATATATATGTGTGTGTGTGTGTGTTTGTATGTGTTTACTCACACTCATTTCTAATAAATTTATAAAAGCGAATTATTATTATTATTATTACTGTTGATTTATAGTCAAAAATAGTTTAAAACATTTCGAAGTCGTTGGCCTTAATGAACACTACGGTTGACATGCCAAAAAAAAAATAAAAAATTTAGCCATCCTCAAATATTGGAAGGTAATACTTGTGAGCATGTTAGGGGATAACTTTTACGTGAAATGACCACACAAAAGTAGCACTCACAGGGAAGTTTGCTACGTATAGTGGAAACGATCCCTTTTGGGACGTCATTTCATGAAACAGTTCTGCAGTGCTCACTCACTCCTGCTATTAAGGGGAAGGTTTTGTATGGCTATATCTATCTGACAATTTGAGCGCTTTATGTATTTTAATATAAAAGAGTATTTTATGTGTAAGCGTTGGAATATATGCCTGTTCAGTTCAATAATTAGATTTATTAATTATGACTGAGAGATTCTATTATAATTGTGTTTTATCCCAACAATTGTCTCCTTGTGGAAATTATTTAGTTTGTGGAAATAGTTTTGGAGATATAGTTATTTACAAGTAAGAAAACTTGCCATATTTTTTGCGAACTGATTTCATGTATTCACTTATCCATTTCTTGATATACATTTTTCGCTCTAATTAAACTATCTTATTCACTTTGGTTTAGACCGAGAAAACATAATTTCTTCAAACTTTTGTTATTTATTGTATCTCTTGAAAAAAATTCTATTCTCGATAAATTTTGCAATTAGCTAAATCCTTCCAATATTTCCAAAAACTCTTTTTAGCTAAAGATTTCGTAACCGAAAAGTTTTTAAATATTTCATCGATTTTCATAAGAGTTAAGATTCAATTTTTATTTAATTGAACATTTAATCTTGACAGTAATGTATTATTTGCCGTGTATATGTTATCTCATGATAAAATTCAAGAAATTTCCCCTTTCTATTCATCATATTTTGCTCAATAACAAACATTGATTTTTTTTCCCCCCTTCCATTTAAAAGATACATCATATTGCATGGCAATTACAAAATTAATTATTATATTACAAACTAATATATATTTTGCCATTGGTTTTTACTATCCTTAATTTTTAAAATGAAATGTTGAATTTTAATTGAAATTGAAATGTATTCAACTTTTTTTTTTTTTTTTTTACACATCAATGGATAACTTTAATATGACTGAAACTGGTTGAAGTGAGATAGATGAAAGGCAAAATTTAACAATACTACCCTGACGTAGAAAATGTCAAGGTTTAGATACATGAATACATTCCAATTATCCAGAATAATCCCTCCACTAGTTATCTCTTATCACCTGGCACTAATAAAAGTTTCCTTCCTGTAAGATATACTAAGGTTTTTTTTTTGTTGATGATAGAGCAGAATCTCCACCCTACGTGAACAAGAGAAAACCTTCGTTTCCCCAAAATTTAACTTTTTTTTAATTTTTTGTAAATTTATTTAGTTTATGTAAATTTTATATATTATCTGTCAGAAAATTTATATTGTTGTCTTACATCCTTAAGAAAGAAATTAAAGAATTGTTTTTAATTATTAGCTGAAAATACTTAGTGTGTTTTTATTATTAATGACCTCAAACATTTTTGTAGAAAATATTAATTTTAGCAGATTTTCCTAAAAAAAGTATAGTAGTAAGAGAAGATGTGTATATATATATATTTGATTATGGCAAAACTAATACTTCATTTACAGTTTGAATCCTCAAAACTTCTAAGAAGTCTACTTAACTATTTGTAATGTATACACTCACATGCAAACACGCACACACTTCTTAGTAGAAGAGTCTTCAAACTTTAAATAAAATAGTACTTATGTCATTATCATTAAAATTAATAAAATATTCTGTTGTTTCATTTTTAAGGAAGCCTAAAATTATAAATATTACTAGACACTGAAACGAGCCACGAAGATGATGTCCCTATTTCATTGCATTTCATGGTTCATAAATGGTTGAGCTCAGCTTTTTCTTGCTCAATGCTGGCAAAGGAATTTGTCAGATCCTTAAGAGGCCACATGAAGTAACAGAAGTATGAAATAGGAAGGAAGGATATAGTTAGTAGAAGTATTTAATCAGATATTAAGAAAATAAAGCTCAAAAAGGGGAAGGAATGGATGGAAAACCTTGTTGCTTGAATGGGGCAAAAATCGAAGAGACAGAATGGGGCTGATGTTAGAATATAGATTTTCAAAATGGGAGTAGCAGGAGCAATGCAGCTGGGCTTCAGGCTGAGTTATATGTGTTCTTAGGATGTGTACAAATGAAGGAATAACGAGGTGCAGAGAGGATTGAGATTAAATCCTATAGCCAGGAGCAAGGTATTTCAGAGTGTATTACAGATCTGGAAGGCTTTATGCAGGAGACGGAAGATTCTATAAAATAGTTAAAAGCATATGCAGGGAGTTGAGGTAGCAGGGGAGGAGATGAGTTGGAGTGAAACAGGGAACAGAGAACTGGTTTTGCTGGTTTTTAAACCAATGAAAAATACATGCTAAGAATTGGATAAAAGATAATACATAGAAACACATATTTTTTGAGAGATAAACAAAGAGATTCCTTAAAGGAATAGATGAAAATAAGACATAGTTCCTTCTGGGACTTACATTAAATGGTTAAATGGGGAAGTCTTCAGGTGTGTTGAGATTGAAAATGAAAACTTCAGGAAGCTCAAGTGGGATGATTTAAAATCTATATTATAAGAGAAAAGATTGAAGACCAAAAAGGAGGAGGATGGTAAGTACAGGTATAGACAGTAGAATATGGAGGTGGCCAAGGAGTTAAGAAAGTTAGTTTTAGGTCCCTTAGTTACTGTAATGGGAGTCACAGCCTAAATTAATAATAACTACTACTATAAATATATGACTACATACAAACCTTAGAGCTCACTGGAAGGTCAAATGTAGATATTGGCAGTCCTTAGCTGATAAATGAGCTCACAGTACTTGATTGCCAATAAAAGAATGAAAAAAACAAAACAAAAAAAAACTTTTAATTATGAAGAAAAATAAATAAATCACTGTAAAGAATTTAATAGCTAATTGAGTTATACTCATTTAAAGTAAGACACATATGTAATAATCATTTATAATTACTTGGTGTAAGTTTAGTCAATTATGAATATACTTATTTTATAAAACACCTGGGGATATGGCTTAGCCCAATGTATTCAAGTTGAACTGCCAGTACATTCTTCAAGTTTGAGTTCTGCTCTAGGTTATCGAAATTAAAAGTTGCCCCAATGCCACGTGTATTTAGATTAGAGTGGTTGTCTCTAGATAGGCCCCCCCCCACCATGAATTGTAAGATGTAAAAATAATTATAAAAAAATAAAATATAACTCATTTAATTTATGGTGGATACTTCATAAATGCAAGAAGTCCTGTGCTGTCAATTTATTTGAATTTCAACTCCATGTCCAAATATGCATTCACTGACTAATTTCTCTTTTTATGAAAAGTATAGTATTGTAAAATTGGAGAACTATTAAATTTGTATTTAATTATATCTGTATATCAATATATATACACCAATATCACATGGTGCCATCAGCAGATGGTGGGTTGAAATAATTCTACCAGATGTGAAGGTATGTACTTAAAAATTTCTTTAGGCCAACTTCTTTTGAGCTCTGACTGTGTCTATTTATCAAAGCCATGCATTCACTTATATTGGTGTAAGCCTCCTTAGTGTTACTTGTGAAGTGAAGAGAAGGGAGAAGAATGAGAGTGTTGGTACTAGGTGGTTCCAGTGATGTGATCGAAGTCTGCCATCTCATGATTTGTAAGCTCTTGGTTGGAAGCCAGTAACAGAAGAGTTTTGTAAAAAGTCTTCCTCATTAGTTTTGTGTGTCAGTTGGTTTGTCAAGGCAGGTTATTAGTATTTAATAAGTTTGTATTCATCTGTCTGTATCCTATAAAACTTGAAAAGTCAAAAATACTAAATTAATAGAAAAATTTTGGATCACAATCTAAATTGTATTCTACAGATAAATGAATAAATATGTACTAAAGAAACTTTTAAAAAATTAGATAAACACTGTTTATTATTTTTTTTATTTTTCTCGTCAAAAACAATTTTTAATCAATAAAAATTTGACATCCTTTTATGAAAAATGATTAGAGTTTTCTGTATTTTTCTGTATTCTTTATAAGAAAACTAACTTCAAGCTGAAGAAAACCTTAAGACTTTTCTTTCCCCCAGGAGCTGCGTGATCTAAGCAGATTTTCCATCTTCCAATAAACACGAATACAAATGAATGTAAATCATGAAATTTTATTTAAAATCTGCCTAGAGCTAATGCTCCTAAGCTATGTGTTTGCTGTACTGCCTAAGCTATGTGTTTGCTCTAGACTGGTCAGGAAGTGCTCACCCTTCATAGCTACATCCAAAAAAATTTTCCATATGGGTTTTTTTGTAATAATGTTACATTTTACTCCTACTTTTTTTATACCAATATTTTTAACTCGAACCATAACCAATGAAGTTATTACAATTATAAATTTTGTTTTCCCTCTGAACCCCCGCCCCATCCATATTTGGATGTAGTTGTCTATAAAAAGTCTGAATTCTGTAATTGGTCTCAGTATTTTAAAAATAAGAGAGACCGTCCAACACTTGAAGTTAATTCTTACATATGATGCATATATCTTTCTTAATATACAATTTTTTTTTTTTTCAATGCTATTTTAACAAGGCTTTTACATTTTGAGATGCCAGACTCCAGGCACACCAGAACCAATCAGTATAAACATTTTGTCTATTCTCCCCTTCCTTCATACTGCAACCCTGAGGAGGCTCATAGCAAGATGATAAACCGCTTGGTTTTGAAAAATAAAGAGACATGGTGTAATATTCATGAAGAAAATATGAATCAGAATTTACCATCAAATGACTTATCTAAGTAATTATTTATAATTTCACTAAATAAGTTGTGGTTGAAGATGGTATGCATTTTGTCTAGTTTATATTTTGTTAAGATTGGTATGTAACTGCAGTTGATTTATTTTTAAATGTTTAACAATGATAGATTAAATATTCCTCTTGCACTAATTTAAACAAAGTTTTTTTTTTTTAATTTGGTGTTAAGGAAATATAATTTAAGTAAGTTAAAAATGAGTAAATTTTCTGAAATCTTGTCTTAAATTCAGTTGTACGTATTAGTTATTTCTATCTAATTTTGATAGTTCTTAATATTATTATCGTAAATTTGTTTATATTAATACTTTTTTCTGTTAGTTTTGATCTTCTTTGATTTCTGTTATTACAATCTCCTTATTTTGCTTTCTCTGTCTTCTCCTACCTACTGGCCTACTGATTTAAAATGTCTTCCTGATATTCATTTGTAAAACTCTTATTCCCTTCCATCACCCCATTAAAACAGTATATGAACTTTCCTCTGACCACAACCCTGTCCTCCTTACACTGTCCCCCACACCCATCCCTAGACAATTGCCACCAACCTTAATAAATGGTTCCATTTACTGGCCATTTTTTAGAACTCTGCTAGAAGAGTCGCTTCACCGATATCAAGTTCACCGCTACACTTTAAATTCAGCTGAGCCGCTCCCTGATTCTCTCTCTCTACCTCCCTCTCCCCCCTTCACTCTATCTCCCTCTCCCCCTCTCTCTCTCTCTCTCTAAATCCCCCCTCTCTCCTCCCTCTCCCTCTCTCTCTCCCCCCTCACTCCCTCTCCCCCTCCCCTCTCTCTCTCTGTCTGTCTGTCTCACTCTGGCTTCTGACTTAATCACTTCAGATCAAGTTTAAGTTCTGTTTAGTACATATGTCCTTAAATTCCTTTTGACTTATTTCCTGCTTATTGTAGTTTAAAAATATCGCTCTTTTTAGTTAGAAATGTCGTTTTTGTGAAATAACAATCTTTTGTGTTCAATTGAAAAATTCGCTTAAATATTTTAACCTGTAAACTGTTCAGATTTATAAACTCTAATATTTCCTTTCATATTTTAAATCTTTATTTGATTCTTGATGGGCATTGTTTTTCTCTCTTTTTAGTCTCAGTACCATTTTTGATGACTCAGAGAATCAGCAAATTAAGAGGCCAAATCATTCTTTCACCACACCCAACTATGAGGCTGTTTGTAGTATGGCTTCAAGTAATCAGTTTCTTATAACTGGAACTGTTGGGATAGTGTATGGCTGGACTTGGAGCTCAATTACGGAGTATAACCCTCAAATAGCCTGGAAAATTTGTATGTCTAATATAGAGTAAGTGTTCTTTAAATACTATTAGCTATAAATCATGTTTTAAACACTAATTGCATATCTTTTAATAAATAAATTAATATTAGTTTTATTAATTTTAAGTAAGACATATTAAATTTTTTATTATGCATTTATTTTAACAGTCAAATGATTGTTTTATTGAAATTATTCTCCATTTTTATCTATCTAATTTTTATTTTAGAAAACTGATACACAAGGACATTAATTCACTTTTTGTAAATGTGGAAGAACAAGTTAATCATTTGTATGCTGGCTGCGGAGATAATGTAATTTATGTTCATAGTTTGGAAGATGGTAAATTCATAAGAAGTTTTGAAGGCCATACTGACTACATACATTCAATCTCTAAATTGTAAGAATTTGTTCTTGGTTATAAAAGTGATATTTTCTTAATTAAATCATTCCTTCAATGGAAATTGTATTATAGCTTAAAAAGTCTTCTGGCCTATATTTGAACTGAAATGATCATAGTTCAATGTAGAGTGTCACTAGACTTTTTGCATTTCATAGACCCTTATCACAAAAGGCCCATTTTCCATGATTTTGCCTAAATTTGTTTCTAGAGGGACTGTCATATGTGTGTTTTTTAATCACTAGTAGACAATACTCTCAGGAATCGTATTAGTTTCTTCAAGACCAACAATCATAATCCCTATTACTTGTACATAACTAAATAATGATGCTGTCTTTTACATAAAATACATAACTACAAAGGCTTAAAGCTATTTAAATGTAATTAAATTAAGCTATTCTAAATTAATTTATTAAGGTTATATAATTTTAAGTGACTTAAAAATTCCAATTGAGTCAGTATTTATCAATAGGCTGTCTATATTTTATTTTCTATATTCTCTTTTGTTTTTGTTAAATCTAGGAAAGGGTTTAGGCCTATAATAGTTAATAAATTTCTTCTAAAAGGCAGCAAGATCTTCATTTTTTTTAAATAATATTTTCTTTGTTTGAGTGTATAACAATTTCTATATACAGAAAGGTGGAGGAAAAAAGGAGTTTAAATAGAATATTTATATAACATTTAAGTCTGCCATCTCATGATTTGTAAGCTCTTGGTTGGAAGCCAGTAACAGAAGAGTTTTGTAAAAAGTCTTCCTCATTAGTTTTGTGTGTCAGTTGGTTTGTCAAGGCAGGTTATTAGTATTTAATAAGTTTGTATTCATCTGTCTGNTAAGATGATTTTAGTTGGGGTTCGGTCAAGGTAGATCCAAAAAACACTAATTAAAAAAAAATGTATTTTTTAATAATGTGTTTTTTGAATCTACCTTGACCGAACCCCAACTAAAATCATCTTAGGGTAATTATTTTATTATTGTCCACGTTTCGACTTAACGTCTTGTTTTGTAAGTCATCATCAGGGCTGAAAAAGAAGACATACAATACACTTATAGAATTGTAGATTGGAATGAACAGACAGAGATGAGGTGTGTTAATATGACAGAAAAAGATTTACAGATTAAACTAAACATTACAAATATGATACAATATAAGTTATAAATTTTAATGTTATTTATAAAAACTTGAAATGTACCGATGGTGATGTATGGAGAGATCTCTGAGTGAGGCTTATGGTCACATCTCTGAGTCAAGAATTAAAGTGAGAGACAGCCGGCAAAAAGGGGATGGGAGGGGGTTTCATCGGCACACTTTAAAGGTAGGTAACAATGTCAGGTTAATACTTTCAAAGGAAAGTTGGAAAGGCAGACGCTGGGGATTATTTACCTGAATTTTTTAATTGAGTTATACAGAAAATATTATAATAAGCCGAGGAAATGTTGTCTGTCCTATATTTTATTTTGGCATTTGGTTGTTGTTAATAGCATGAAGGAGGAGAGCAGAAGAATTCGTATCACAAATCTAAATGTTGTATTCTTGCTGTTTTAATCTTTTATTCGGATGGTTCTTTGTTTGGCCAATGTATGAAGCCGAACAATTATTTTCTGAACGTGGAATTCGATATATTATGTTGGACTGCTGGGAAATAGATATAGGATCATTTAGGGAAGTTAAAAGTTTTTGTAATTTATTATTAGTTTGGAGTCCTAAATGAAAGTTCTGCAGGTTAGATTTGGGGTGTTTTTTTAAATATTATTTTAACTGACTGGTATACCAAACCCACCTATTCAGGTCATATTCTAAGTCGAAAGGTATGTCAAAATGTTGGCAGTAATAAAATGATTGCCCAACAATTTTGGAATATTTTATTTTCTGATCCTGGCTGAAACCTTGACTAATTTCTCCAGCATATGACTCGAGGGCCAACAAACCTCCAACCATTAGTTTATTAATTAATTAATTATATGCATAAAGTGTGTTTTTGTTACTTAAATTGCATTGCTTATTAATAAAAAAGGGAGAGATGGAAATAAAAAGCAATTTAAAGATACTAATTAAAAAAATTCTCTAATATTATTGTTGGAAATGTTAGTAATTCATAACAATATTTAAATAAACCATTTCATGTTTTGGCTTTATTGTGAAATAAAGATCTGTTATTGATTTGTTCAAATATCCTCTCAGTTATTAGTTCACGAAAATATTTTTTTTATTTTCAGTTTATTTCATTAACTTGGCATCAATGCAACTTCTGCAGTCACTACTTTTTTTTTTATATAATTTTAATTCTGTAGTATAGTATATCACTCTCAGGAGTGATTGATTTTTACTGTGGAAGAAAGAGAATTTCATTGAGAAGGAACAAATCCTAAATTAAGTTCCCAAAACATTATCAGGTCTTAAATAAAAGCAATTGAAAAATTTGGAGGGTTTTAAACATAATGTTGGTGAATCTCTGAAATTTTATTTAGTTTACACTAACTGAATAATGATTTTTTTTTGTTTTAATTTTCTTTAATTGATTTTTAAGAAAAGTACGTATAATATATTAAACTCTTTAAGAAATATTCTTTGTGATAAATGAAAAACTTAAAATACATTTTTTAAAAAGTGTATTTTTCATTTATATTCTTTTTTATATCATATTATATACATAAGGAAAGAAAACCTAAGTTCTTCTCATTCCCTGCTGATTCTCTACAATTGTTATTAGATTATAGTTTATTTATTATAAATTTTCACACATTCAATGTGAGCTCTGAGTACTTGGTTGTAAATAGATCTTGAAGTAATTAAGGTTCATGAATACATTTTATTTTTTTTAGAAATTACAGGAACTTCTCATTCTAGTTTTGATTGTGAGGCGTCTTTCCTATTTAATTTATTCATAACTGGTTTCAGTGAAACCCAATTTTCAGGTTCTGCACTCCTGTCCCAAAGTAGATGCCTACCTTCAGTATCACTGAGTACTGGGATAAAGGTGCTCATTAGGAAGAAGTGCTTATGTATAATTTTCAGCCTACCTATGATTGGACTCTTGCGAGATCTAAAGCTTCATTCTCATGTGTTTTTTTCAGTCATTTCATTAAAAAATATCTTTGAATGTTAAGATGCTGTGTAATAAGAGGCAAGTTAATATCAGTTTTTTGAACAAAACAACAAAAAATTAATTTTACAATACTTCAAATATGTGTATACATATGTATGTATGTATATATAATTATATACATATGTATAT
>KZ809152.1:54754-76094 GCA_000696205.2 Oncopeltus fasciatus | reverse complement strand
TTCTTCGCTTGGTTGGGAACTCCTACCCCACCCGCCGTATTCACCTGACCTGGCGCCTTCTGATTATCACCTCTTCTCATCGATGGGACACTCATTGGCGGAGCAACACTTCAACAATTTCGAAAACGTACGAAAATGGCTCGATGAATGGATTTCAAATAAAGATGAAGCATTCTTTTGGAATGGTATCCATATATTGCCCGAGAGATGGACAAAATGTGTAGAAAGCGAGGGCCAGTACTTTGAATAAAATATATTATACTTTTTTTTAAATTACTGTGTATATATTTCAAGAAATAAACGACATTTTAAACTTGCATACCTGGTATATATATAATTATTACATAAAATTATACAAAATTTGAAATGCAAAAAATGATCTTTTTCTTTCATTATGAAATTATATTACATTAGTCAATTTTCAGTAACAATTTTATATTATATATTCAATTTTTGTTGTGCATAAAATTCAAAACATTAAAAGTTTACATGAAGTTTAAAGTTGAAGTATAAATATTCAATAAGAATGTGTAATATATGATTTCTTGTTAACAGATCTGTGGTGGAGGTTCGCGTGCTGGCCTTTGGGACTTGCGAAATATGGGTCTGAGGACAGCGTTTGAAATTACTGATGGAGGGCTTCATGTTACTAAGCTTCTGGGGGATACTGTACTTTTAGGTGGACAGATGGATTATTTTTTCAGAATGAAGACTGATGGAGAGGTATACTCAATTAAGATAGTCTTATTAGCGAATTTTTTTAATGAAATTATATATGTATATATTCTGCATGCTCTCTATTATTCTAAATTTTTAAGATAGAGCCACAAATGAGGTAGTTAAGCTTCATTGTTCAAATCATTGGATGAGTTCTTGAAAAATTTTCATCATCTTTAATTACAGTTAAGAAAAAAATGATAGGCTATAATGCTTTTAAAATATAATTTTCAAATATTTATATTCTATACCATTAAAAAAAAAAAAATTATGAAAGCTATTTTGAGGTATGATGGGCCCACTTTTTCAAGAAATTTAAATCAAATTTGGCCAATTTATACTAAGTACGAAGCACTTTTACTAAATTCACATATACTTTGCACAAATTGGCTGAAATTGGATGAGTGGAAGTGGAGTATAGAACTAGTATAGAATAATTGTCAATATTGTCATTTTCCTAATATTTCTATTATATCATATTTTTATTAAAAAATACATATTAAGGAGGATATTTAGAAATTTAATATTAATAGTTGGTTATTTTGATAATTAACACTTTATTCCATTGTTCTATGGACTGACTATATTGTTCTTGGCTACGTGTCAATAATAATTAAGAACAAAGATAAATTTGTGTTAATTTATTTTAACAAATAAATATACCTACTAATAGCAATCCAACCTACTGCCCTGACTAACTAATAATTAAAAAGAAAACATAAATTACTTACTGCTAATTAACAGATGTATACCAATAAATGAAATGTGCTTATTTACATAGAGGCCTCAAAAGAGCTTGCTATTTGCTGTCACTTATCACTTCACTGTCAACGGCACTGCAAAGGGTACAACCAGCCTTAGGCTCCGAGGCACACGTTCTAACATGGAAACTGACATCGACTGGAAGAGCCGCTGGCAAGATGCTTTTATAACTTCGTGGAAGGCTGAGGCAGGCCTAGTTTATTCTAATAACGATTTCTAAGTAACTCAACTTCCATTCTCGGATGAAAGGAAGCTGGTGTCATTTCTTCAATTGACCCCTTTCCGTACAGGTCTGGTCCTCGTCTCCTACCTCCATAGTCTTTAACAATATATAAGAAATTATTGCAAGATACTCATTTTGCCAACTAATGATTAAGTATCTACATTCATATTGGATTTTTTTTTTAATACACTGGATGAAGTATACTATTGTTTTTAGTGTAAGGATGAAGATTTTAATTTAAAAATATTTTAATTATGATTGATAAGTATGCAAGGCTTATGTACATTCATGTTCTGATTTATTTATGAATTTATTTCATTTTATCAGCTAGACAACCTAATCAAATAATATTTAAAATATATTTCTCAACTTATAAATTTGTGGCCTAAACCATTGCAACAAATAGTTTTTTGTTTTTTTTTTCTATTTTTGTAAATAAATGATTTATTCATTTAATATTCTTATTTCAGGAATTGTCAAAAATTGAAACTTCATCAACTGTTATTTACTCTGCTATATTCCAAGAAGCACCTCATCAGGTAATTTTTTTTTTTTTCATTACATAAGAAAGCATTGTTATGAGGATGTTGATTAGATACTAAAGACTACATTATTGCATATAAACCTAATAATATATTCTAGAATATTATTACAATTCAAAAGATAAAACCTTTAAAAAATAAAATGTAACTAAAATATGTTTGCACTTTTTTTATATTGGTGATTCAAGTATTAAGAAAACAAATCAGCAAAACAAAATTAACACAGCCCAATTTAAGAGTATTGGTGTGTGTTATTATTCATGATTCCTCTATAGATTAGTATAGTATTATTAATTATGAGATGTGATTAATTTTCTTCATCACACACCCTTGTGCTCATGCACACACACACACACACACACACACACACACACACACACACACACATACATTTACNGTTTATACTTTCTAACTGAAACTGAACTTATAATGATATTATTAGATGTTTTTTGTTGAGGTTCGGTCAAGGTAGATCCAAAAAAATACAAATTTAAAAAATGTGCATTTTTAAATTTCTGTTTATATTTCGGCACATTGTAAGGCGAGAGAGGATGTCGTGTCACCAAGATTCTGTTTTCATGACTGTTGGAATACAATGTCATACGAATAAAAAATAAGATTTACATTATAATTACTTAAATAATATTATTATAATTATTTTTTATTCTTATGACATTATATTCCAACAGCCCTGAAGATGGCTTACAATGTAAGCCGAAACGTTGGCAGATAATTTAAAAACACACATTTTTTAAATTTGTATTTTTTTGGATCTACCTTGACTGAACCCCAACAAAAAACATCTAATAATATCTACGGTAAAAAAATACACTCCATTAGGGCTTATAATGTTATGTTGTAAGTATAATCTGAGTAAATAAGTTTAAAATGTCTGCATGCAACTTAATAGGTTCTAAAATCTATTACAAAATTTGTAAACAAATTTAATTGGTTTTAAAATAGTTAAGTATGAACTTATTTTAAATTAATAAAATTGGCCAGTCATGGAATGCCAGGGTAGTCCAAGGGATCAATACTGGTGCTGGCAGTTCAAATCCTGCCTTGAGCAAACTTTTATTGAGAAAAAAATGCTTGTTCAGAGACATGGATGTTTAGAATACGATGACTACTTGTATATAGCCTCTCTTTCTTTGACCCTAAGTGGTTGAAAGAAGAGTTAAGTAAAAAATAATTAATTCCCAGTTTAAGACCAAATTTTACTTGGTGTGCATTCTTAATGAATTAATGAATTTTTTTGGTAAATACATAAATTTCAAAATTCATTTTTGTTTTTCATAAATAAAATTATTGATTAAATTTTAAATTATAAGTTTGACAAAAAAGTTTCAAAATTTCTCTCATTGCTTATACAATGTTTATCAAATTGTTTTATTCTCTTTCTACATATCAGTATTTATTTATATGCAATTAATAATTTCCTAAAATATATTTCTTCTTACATAAACCATTTTCAGTATTATTATTTATACAACAAAAAATTAATATTTTTTAGAACTGATGAAAAATGTATTTTTCAGATTCTTTCCTTGGCTGGTTACAGTCAGAACATTGATCTCTGTAGAGATTATTCTCAACGATACCAAGTCCTTTCATTTTTTGAGAAAAGTATATAGATATTTTTATTATTTTTTGTGGGGGATTATACATTAATGTATTATTTTTTTGCAGTATTAACTACATTTCAATTTTTTCCTTAATATTTATAAGTGTTTATATTTGATTCTTAATTTTGGATGTGTTTTTTTGAATTTATTACTGTGTTAAATGTTGTTTCTTGTAGCAACAGTGTTTAAATATCTTTTCAAAAATTTCCTGAATAGTTTGTCTTCTTCCAAATGGTTCATCGAGGATCCAATATGTTTGTCACATCTGATTAAAACTCTGCTTTTGGATTATTCTCTTCTTTTATTTATGAGATAGTTAAATTTTTGTGAAGATGCAACTATGAGCAAGGTGAAGAAACATAAATTGACTGTAAAATGTATATAATTCAATGAAATATTTCACACATAATCAGATCTTATGGTATTGAATTCATCTTATCTCATAGATCTTATGGGGATTTACACAACTGCAAATCATACTGAATAGACAAACACAAATTTGGTTAAACATTGACTTGAATTTTTTGGGGGAATTCAAGAAGAAAAAAGTAATTGGGATTTCATTAGTCATAGGCATGAAGTTAGCTCATTTGATTACAGTTATTTATATACTTTCCCAAAACTTTATTTTAATTTTTTTAAACTTTATTACTTAGTATTCAAAAACAAATAGGGACAATTGGTGCTTAAGGTACTGAACTCCTGAGCCGAAAGTCCCAGGTTCAATGCTCACAGTGTACAATTTGTTTTTGTGCTTTTGTTTGTAATTACCCGAAGTATTCCTGGTGTGTTGCTAGAGAACACCCAGCACTAATTTTGAACCATTCTTCATTGATTAGGAAAAGAATGAGGCTGCCAGAAAGTTGTGCTGTGTAATCAATCACTGATCTAGTGGAAGATTAATCTTTTTTTTTTTAATCAATGAATTTTTAGTTTGTCAGCTAAAAATAGGTACCAAGATTCGTTTATAACCAAAACTTTATAATAAGCAATTTCTAAAATATACCTGTGTCATTGGGAATCATTGGTTGGTATTAAGAGACTGGGTTCCTGAAAGTTTTCAATTCTGGGACATGACAAAATTTTGTTTTTCACTTCTTGTGTGATCTTACACTTAATGTAGATTTCCTTTTTATTTTCTAAAAACTGTTTTTTGCACAATAATAAACTAATGTTTTAAATCTATTAGCTTGGCCTAAATAACATCTTCCACAAAGTATAATCTACTTTAAAATTAAATCTGACTTATAGTAACTTAAATTTTTGCTGTAGATTATTGAATAAATCTTTTTTCCCAGAGAGGGTATGAGCAGGTTATGGTTGGTGAGCGGTTCTGATTAAAAATATCAGAAACTTTTCATAAGCCCATAAAATTCCCTGTTTCATATATCAAATTGTATCTGCATGTACTCCTATTGGTTTATTGAGGTGAAAATATTCTAGTAAAGGTGCTGGGAAAAAAAGTTACTTTTACTTCATTGAAACTTTCTTCATGAATGAAGTTCCAGATTTACTCCTGTATCTTTTTTTTAAATTTTTATAATACTTAAAGTGAAGGTCAAAGGTTTAAAATTGTATATAATGGTTCATCATACCTAGAAATCATCATACTTATAAAACATTTTTTTGGTGGATATTCTTACTGCATCTACTTTTTTTTGGGTCTGTTAATATCCCCTTTAAAATTTCTTCTTCTTCTTCTTTCTCTTCCTCCTTAGTGCCTTTCAGCGTGGTGGTGCCTCAGTCCAGGCAAACCAAGCCTACCGATCCCGAGCCAGCACCCTCATGGCATTCCAATTTTTTCCTCTCTTCTCTCCTACACTTGAGATGTAGTCAGTCCATTGAGTTCTGGGTCTCCCTCTGGGACGTTTCCCTGTTGGTCTGGCCTCAAAGTATTTTCTGGCATCCCTGTCCTCATTCATCCGGCAGAGATGTCCAAACCATCTAAGTTGTCTTTTTTCAAGGTTATCCTTTAGGGAGCCAACCCCCAGCTGTTCTCTAATTTTATCATTCCTGACACGATCTCTTCTGGTTCGGCTCGCTATTTTACGGAGGTATCTCATTTCCGCTGCAGTAATTCTGCTTAGGTGTTTCTCTATTGGTACCCAACTTTCACTTCCATATAGGAGGGTAGGTAGGTAAACAGCTTTGAAGATATGTAGCTTTACATTTTTCTGCACCTCCCTTTTCCCTATAACTGTGTTGCAGAGGTAGTAGTAAATTGAGTTTGCCTTCTCTATCCTATTGGATATCTCCTGATCACCTTTTCATTCCTGCTTTCACTGTTCCTAGGTAAGTGTAGTCGTCCACCATTTCCATTATTTCACCTTTGCAGCGCACCTCAACGTATTCCTGTTTCCGGCCAATGTGCATTATTTTACTTTTTCTGGCATTAATAGACATTCCTTTCTTTTCTAGCTCGGCTTCCCATTCAATTACAGCTTGTTGTAGGCTCTCCTTAGTTTCAGCTATAAGGACAATGTCATCCGCGAATATCATCACTTGGGCAAGGATTGCCCTCATGTTCCAATTTCCAATGGTTGTACAGGCTGTCTTACGTTTGCACATCTTTAAAATTTCATTCATGTATATAATGAATAGGGGGGGACTCAAACTGTCTCCCTGCTTTACACCCTTCTCAATTGCAAACGTATCTTCCAAGTCATCCCCCACTAGTTCTCTCAGCTTCTTTTCTAATATAGAAGTATAGAGCTTTTACACAACCTGGGATAGACATATAGGTCTGTAATTCTCGCATTCGCTAGCATTGCCCTTCTTGTGAATTGGGACTATTATGTTGTATTCCCATTCTTTAGGGATCGTTTTTTCAGTTATTAACTTCTGAAAAAGATATTGCAATGCTTTCAGCAGTTTTGCCCCTCTGAATTTGATGAATTCTGGGGCGTTGTGGTCTCTTCCTGGTGCTTTTCCAAGTCTTAATCTCTCTACAGCTGCTTCCACATCCTCTTCCCATATCACCTCATCATATTCTCTCTGTATACCCTCTCTAGGTATTCTCTCCTCAGAATCTCCAGAAAACACCTCTTTGTAGCGGTGCCTCCATCTTTCCAAAATACCTCTGTCCCCGGAAATCAATCTGCCTCACTCGTCTTTTATAATTCTTATCAGTTTGCTCTTCTTTCCTTTTATTGCCTTGATCTTTTTCCAAAAAACCTTGACATTTTCATGATAGTCGCTCTGTAAGCTTTGACCGAATTCCTCCCACCTCTTTCTTTTTGCCGTCCTTACTACAAGCTTAGATTCATTTCTCCTTCGGACATACAGTTCCCAATTGGCCGGAGTCTTGTTTCTAGTGTATTCTTTCCATGAAGCTTTCTTTCTCACTACTGATGCCTTCACCCTGTCATTCCACCACTTGGATCTTTCCTTCGAAATTTAATAGCCAAAAATTTTGGCTTCATCTAAGTTCCCATTAATTAAACATTTATCTTTGTTGACCAATACCCCACATTCTTTTAAACTAGTAAGTACTACAAATTAAACTATTATATTGTACAATCTTTGTCTTCTAATATTCAAAAGTAAGAAAATTGTCTTAAGAATAATAACATCCCTTGGATACCCTCAAGAAACTTAGTTGTTTGAAGGCATTGGTTGCACTAGGTCCCATTTTTTTTCTATTAAAATAAAATTATCCGAAGAATGAATTAAAGATAGTTAGCCACTTTGAACTCTAAATAGAGGGAGATGATGGATGATAGTATCTGTTTTTACTATTGAACTTTGAGAAGTGTACTACCCTCTAAAGCTGCCTTAGCAATTCGTCTACAGTTAGTGTGAGAAGCCTTTCATGAGAACTTACTTCTCATGACTTCTTGATTTAATTAATAATATGTGAACCCCTCCAGAGGCCCATTGTAGAACTATGACCCATGTTTAGCAACCAAGCCTGTCAGCTTCTCTACCTGATCTCTTGCTTCCTTAATATTTCTACCTCATGTTTAGAATTTTATCCTCACCTGCTCTCTTTATCATATCAGTCTACAGTTATTGGATAGTTTTTCTGATGAAGGACAATTATAAATACCGTGAATAATTTTATGCAAAAAAAAAAAAAAAAAGCTCTCTTACATCATCAAACTTACAATTCTTTGATTTTAACTATAGATCAGAAAAATATGCATCATGTTTCCCACTGAATAGAAACTTAATTTCTTGATATAAGATGATCTTTTTGGGGGGTTCGGTCAATGTATAAATAATAATAATATCTACGGTCAAAAAAACTCTCCATTTGAACTTAAATTCTTTAGTTAAACTAAGGCCATGTTTGGGTTCGGCCTAGTTCTAAGCTTAACTAATTTACTCATAATATATTAAATTTGAGTCACAAGATGTTTTACCTTTAAGTAACTTTAATAATTGTACTTTATATGCGATAATAGGTGTAATATGCCAACTTTTATGCTAGGCTGTAGGATTTATTGCCTAATGGACTACACAATTATTTAATACTTAGGATACTCTTTTGAAGTTATCAGAATGAAAATCAGTATGTGTTAAATGAGCCATGACAACATTTTGATTTATTCATGTCAGAAATGAGACAGGTGAATATGGGTTGTTTCATTTTAGAAAAATTGACATTTTGTTTTTTATAAATAATAAATTAACTATAGTGTAAGCTTTCTTAATAAATGATTTTCTGGGTTTATTAAAAGAATGAAAAAAACAAAAAAAAAAAAAAAAACAAACATCAAGACAACATATTTATTGTAAGTAGAGCATGTAAAAGAATAAGAAGAATCAGGTACAAGGAAATGAAAAATAAGATTGTATCGATTACTAATATAGTATTTCTTAGTAATAGTAACTAAATTAATATTTTTTTCTTTAATTAGGTTGTGACAGTTGTTACCTGATTTAAATTAGAGAGAAAAACTTATCTCAGATCTTTATATACTATTAAGCATCTTATATAAATGATATATCATAAATTTTCACATTCAACATACAAAGCTAATTTCACACAAGGTGAATAGATCTATTTGCCAAATAAAGTAGCAAGGCTAGATGACTACACATTTAATGTTATAAATATAAATTATTATATCAAAAACTTCAGAAATAAAAAATAACTTGAAAAATAGATTAACTAAAGAAAATGAATTGATTTGTATTGTGCCCACAGACACTACAAAGAACCTGCCTCTTTCACCTAAGCTAATCTATTATAACAATTATAATTATTTATATATTTAGGTGTTTTCAGACCTGGAGCACAAGCCTTTTAACTTTTCCCTAGTCAACATTACTTAGTGGGAATACAAAACTGTTTTTACCAGATGAATCAAAATATATAAAAATCTTTATGTACAAAATATGTTTTAATCCCACTTATTATTAGTGTTATATTCCATATTTCATTCAATACAGAGAAAATTAATGTTGCTTAATTTTAACATGATTTTGATGATTTACGAAAGAAAAAAAAAATGTGCTTTAATACTTCTCGATTTGCTGACTGAGACTATAGCTTAACTTACCTGAAAAGTGAGGTTACATACAAATTTAGCCTTACAATAAACTTTCTCATCTTTTGGATTTTCCATACTTAAACTAAGCCCAACTATCCCCTAAGACTAAATGCTACTTTTCTATTATACTTTAAGAAATTGACAAGCCTGAATTAACACTCTAATATCATGAAATTTTTTGATCATACAGTTGAACAGACTGACAGTTATCATATTCCTAATAACATTATTTGCTGTTCAATTACAGAAAGAGAATTTTTTAAATAAGTTTATTAGCATTAATTTAGTAAACCATTTTAAAAACAAATAATGAAATTTCATAAATTGTTTGATATTTGAATAGAAGCCCATTTTCTTAACCTTACACTAACTTTTCATTTACTAGTGTCATATCTTGCATGTGTAATTTATTATCAAACTATTTATATTATTTTATTTTATAAGGACATTAAATATCCAAGAACAAAATAAGGCTGGTGTGCAAAACATAAATAAATCATGTTAGGAAAATAATTTTGAGTAATACTTTATCATTACAGAAAATGCATAGGAATGTTATACAGATTAAGCACAAAATCATTAAAATGACCTATGATTATTATAATAGATATATTTAGCTTAAGAAACCCACCTAAATTAAAATAAACTATTTAACAATGTAATATTTTTTTTCATCAAATTGATCTTGGCACAATTGTAATTGGTTCAGAAAAATACAGACACAGCCACTTGCAGCAATATAAAAAAATATTTTAAATTATTTTTTAAAATCGGCTAAATAAAATATAATACAATTAATTACTCAAATATAAATTTTTATTTTAATATAATACAAAATGTAAGCATAAATGCATTTTTGAATAAGTACACTTGTGAGGCAATCTGATGTAATACATTTTTTAGTTTAAATCTAAGGAAGAGGTTTGTAAGACAATAATGATCATTATTATTAATTTCTGTATATTATATGAAAAATATTGGGAAGGGAATGTATAGTCATGCAAAAGGCCACAATTGTTTATCCATAAAAAATAATTAAAGCTTAATTCAATTTTTAAATAAAGCTAATAAAGAGTATACATCTAAATACATACAAAAATATGACATAATGGGGCTAATGCATTTGAAGACTAGAAATGTAGCCTCACTGGAAAAGAGCTAATTATTTTGAGCAAGAATATAAAATTGGGAAGTTAAACTTATGATTTAACACTAACAATATTGCAACAAGATTTTTAAGAAAACCAAAATGACATAATGCATCATGTCAATAAAAATTTAAAAGCTCAACAAGGAAGTTAAGATTGTTATTATTTGTTAACTAAAAAAACAAATAAGAAATAATATATTTTTAAAAACAATATGGCCGGCATCTTTACAATAAAGGAACATGAATCAATGTGCAATCATAGTTTAGGAAAATAAGTAATGCAAATATTTAGATTCACACAACAGAATCAACACAATTAACAAGACACTCACAGTAAAACACTATTTCAAATTAGTGATGAAATATTCTAAATATATTTTTCATATAACTATGTATGTATTTTCTATGTTTATAATAATTTGATAATGAATTAAGTGATCAATTCAGTTCTACAATGACTGACTACACTTAATTGACAAGAGACAGAAGAGCCTTCTTATAATCACCTGATGTGTCATCCTGAAACAAAAAATTATATTAATTTGTCTTTTACTCTACTGTATACAGATAACTATAAACAAATATTTGAATTTTTGAGATTGATTCTAAGAATAATAGACATATTAATTTTTCAAATTATTATTTTATTTTGGATATATTCTATTATAATAAAGTACTACGAAAATATAATTGGCTATGGCTTCAATAATATTAAGAATCAATTTCATAGAAATTACAATAAGACTGTTATCTTGAGATAACTAGATGATTGTAGATGTTTAATCTAGGAACAAAATAATGCTTCCAAAATTAAAAAATTAAAAATATAACAGTTAATTGAGACAAAAATAAAGCAAATTTGAAATTAAAAATAGTATTAAAAATGTAGAATGAATGTTACATGTATGGCTTCAGACAGCATCTTCCCATATTTTCGCTGATAAGCAACTTTAATGTCCCCAAGATCATATTCACTTCTGGCACATATAATGCGAATGAGAGCTCTATCATGAGTTCCTGCTCCAGCCATGCTCTTATGGAGCTGGTCAGCAAAGAATTCAGCTTTGTCACGGACAGAACGCACTGAAATGAAAGATAGCAAATATGTTTTGAAAAATAGTTATAAAATAATAAAAGAAGAGGCAGAGTAATTAGTTTAAACAAATTGACAATCGCAATATATTAGTCTACCAGTATAAAATTTCAAAAATCATAAAAATAAATAAAACAGGAATGCAAAGCTGACCTTAAAGGGACCATTCATTAATTCATGGAGAAACTTTTTCAAAAACGTATAGTAATTAGAACATTTATTTTAGGCATTTGAAATAATTTATTAATTGAAAAAAATTTTATAAATTTTAGTTCCTGGGCTGAAATCCTAAGCAAATAAGAGTATAAGTGCTCAGTCCTGAATAAGTCATATGCCCTTTAGTATTCCAAATTATTGTTATTGACTAATTACTTCAGTCAAAAAGTCGCACCACTGTGGATATAACATTGATAGACAAACTAAAACAAAAGTCAAGTAAAATGGAGAAAATCCGAACTGAAAGAAATAGATAGTTCTTGGAGTTGAAAGACTTAAATTGGAGTTGTTTCAATGTTGTGGCGACTTCCTCAGTTGTCTCTTTCTCAACCTTAGACGTACAGTACACTGTTTGAATCATCAGAATAATTTTTTTAATTCAAAATTTATTCAGAGTTTTTTTTACCTTGAAGATTAGTAATAAATTTTCTTTTTTTTTTTTTGNNNNGGGGGGGTCAAGGTAGATTAAAAAAATACACTTTTTAAATTGTATTTTTTTGGATCTACTTTGATCGAACCCCAACAAAAAAAATCTACTCAAAATTTATTGTTCATTAATGAGTGGGGTGATGAATATAAACAATCATTATCATTATTTTTAAAAGTTTCACTATAACTTCCCACTTCTTTTCCATGCTTCCTTCTCCTTCACCATTTTCTTCTATGTAGGGCTTGCTTCTTCTTTGAAAAAAATCACTAGTTTCTTTATTTACCTGTTTCCTTTATCCTTGAGGACATATGGTACATTTGGTTGCCAAAGTAGATACACTGCCAGTTTCCATGTAAGTTTCTTCATTTGTAAGGATAAAGCCTTTAAGCCAGTTCTCTTATTTATTTTTGAGGATTAATCTGACTGATCCTTCTTTTAGATATTGGTTAAGCTCCATTTGAGAAATGAATTAAATCTTCTGCTCACTGTTTGAAAACTTATCTTGAAGTTTGAAATATTCACAGGCTAGCTCAGTCATTTCTTGATGATTCTTCAAGAAAAACTAACAGGAGTGTTGTCTAATAACACAATAAGTTCAGTGTTGATTTCACTATTGCCAAGAAGACATTTCTATTTCTTTATTTTATTTGCAGATTCACTTGTCAACAATATGTTGTGATCAATATTAATCTTGTAGTTCATTAGATGGATTTGTATTTATTCTTTTTTTTCCCTTTATCTTCTTTTAAAAAGAGTTCAGTCATTCCTGTATTAAATATATTCTCTTTCTTTATATATGTGGATGAACTTAGCTTTTGATAATTATCTATCACTCTATTTAAATTTTAATGTTTGTTGTTTTATGCTTTTTCATTTTCTTTTCTTTCAGAATGTTAATAAGATTATCCTTAAATCATTCCTCTTTCATGTTGGAGATTAAATCCATTTTATACATTTTTAACTTTCCTTCTTTAGTAATTTGACTGCAACTAAGAATGAGAGAAGAGCTTTAGTTGAAATAATCAAAAGTATATAATGGATTTGAAGATGACAATAGATTAATTCTTTCAATTCAAAACAGTTTTTAAAATTTTTCTACACTTTAATATACAAAAATAAGATGAACTCATGAAAAATAAAATTCCCTTCCAAATTCCTCGACTTACCAATAGCAACAAGTCCATCTTCAATATCACCAGAAAATTCAGACTTCACAACAGACTCAAAATCATTACCAGAAAGGCGCTGATATTCAGCAAAAATGGCTGCAAGTTGGGGATAACTGCGAGATGCAAGGATTGCATTAAAAGTAGATTCATCAGTTCCCAATCTTAATTCACCTTAAGCAAAACAAGAGGAAACAAATTAATGTAAATTTTGGTAATGAGAAATTAAATTGTTATTATTAAACAGTTAGATATTTTTGATCTCATAGTTTCATAATCTCCATTTGTTATCAATTAAATAAATGATATGTGTTGGAGAGAGCAAACTGTCCTAATGAAGTAACTAAATAATATGAACTTAATTGAAAGGCCTAAGGGAGTTAAATTTCTAGTCAAGATAAAGGGAGATGGTTGCACTTATTACATATATATCTCATGTTTTTCTCATTCATTTCATTATATCTCACAATATTTGTACTTCAAATAGATTATTTCAATTTTACATTTTTCCAATACTCCTAATTAATTTTCTGCAATTTTAAAAATGAGTAATGCGATTGAAAATTGATATTAAACTATATTGTTAATATGTAAGGAAAAACTATTATGGAAAAATTTACAGCATTTTTCATTTTCATTTCTTTAAATTAAATCAACCACTTTGAAATTTCTAAATGCATATGAAACGTTTGAAACATAATTCAAATTAAGCTAATTAACTAATTTAATTAGCAAACTAATTTGCTTTGAATAATAATTTATTTCAGGCTGACTTATTTAATTTTATTATTATTCAGCAAATATTTGGGAGATCATGAGCCTGAATATGCCTACATTAAATGACAAGAGTATAAACCCTGATAAAAATTTTCACAAATTAAAATCGTGAAATAATGTAATAAATAATAAAATAGGATATAAAAATAATTACCTGCTCTCATCAGAGCCTGAGCATCTTGGGAAGCTGCATTGGGATCGACTCCATAGTTCTCGCTTCTGTTAGCCTGGCAAAGAGATACAAGGAGACGCCTAAAGTTACCTGAAGTGTCCCCAGCAAGATCCTGCTCTAATGAACTATAGAACACTGCACAACAACAAAAAGCCACATAACTTGTTTTAGTTACTACACTAGTTAAATAGTTTACATCATAAGTTAATTTCAGGCAGTTTTGGTTTTATTTAATCATAGGTTATATGCATTAATACAATTTTGAATTCAAATGTTCATTATCTTAATTGAAGGTCCCCTGAAGATTTACTACTTTAGCAATGGGGGGAAGAGAACCCTATAGGTGAGAAGAAACTAAAATACCCCCCTGGACATCATAGGCAGTTTACTTTATACCTAAAATCTGAATGGCTATTTATGTTAATTTAATATTTTAAATGACCAAACACATTTTTATTTTATTAATAGGCTTGGATTTTTAAAAATTATGATCTGAGAAAAGATGAATTATGTTTTATAAACCTATAAATAAATAAAAATTTCACAAATTTTAAAGATTAAATTGACATAGATAAGATATATTAAAGTAATAGATTAAAATAGANCTACAAATAAAATCAAATATTCTGGTTAATGATTCATTTGCAAGATAAATAATTAGTGCTATTAGTTTTCTTGGGAATCATTAGCACGGTTGACTTTATTTGTAGTACCTATATATATTAGGAGCAAAATGCCAGCATATCCTGCTAAATATAGATGACAAAAGTTAAGGATTAACTTAAAAATACAAATTTCATTTATTTTTTCTACTTAACATGAAAAGCATGTGGTGATGTTATGTAATGAAGCACGTTTTACTGTTAGAAATAAACATTTTTGGACGTTTCAGGGCAGGAACTACAACATGAAATTGAATCATTCAATTGCAGTAGGTTCCTCTGTCCATCCGCTGTTTTTTCTATCTCAGAAAACCTAAATTCACTTAATACACTTCAATGACATTTTGGAAAATTATTACTTTACAGGGAGTTCAAAAATAAGATAATTGTGAAATCTGAATACTATTAACCAGTTGAAGCTCAAATTTTGTACGTGTACTCTTGTTGCAAATAAACAGTTTCAAAATTACCTTTACATGTCTGCCAATGATACAGAATAGGTTTCTTTTAAAATTTTAAGATTTTTATTCAAACATAAATAATCCAGATCCCATGCAAAGAATGGGTTCTAAAGTGAGCTACATTTGATGTGCTATAAAAAGATTTGTATGGACATGATTACATATCTGGTAAAACTTGCAAGGAGTTGTCATTTATTACATGTATAAGTCTCTGTAACGTTTATATAAATAAAATAAGTATGATGTGAGTATTCTTTCCCATATTTATTAATACTTGTACTAAATGTAATATAAATTCTTATTATTTCAATAAAATGATAGTACATACATGGAAATGTTACCAAAAAAATATTAGTCTCTATTTTGAAATCTAACAATAATGAACTTTAAAAGATAATGAGGAATATTTAAGATCATATTTCACAAGAAGACTGAATAAATAAAAAAAATGAAAATTGTCCATCTTGATATTATTTGCTCACATAAGGTTAAGTATGTTTATTTAAAATAATTGAAAAAAATCTATTTTTATAAAGTTTAAATTAGTAAAATTGCTCTTGGTAGGATCAGAACATTCTGGGTAATAATGCACCTGGCATGATCTGGTCACAGAAACTGTTTCCTGAACCATTTGAAATGTTAAGCTCTTTTAGACTGTCAAAGTTTTTTTCAAATTGCAGAGCTCTATTTTTAATCCGTAATTACAAAATGCTTTACTGTTTTTAAACTACTTTTTAGAAAGACAAATTGTTCTTTCTCTTAAATTACCAACTAGATGGTGATAATTTGAGTGTTGACTACTACCAACTGACTACTTCTTCCTTGAGAATATTGTAAAAGAATTAGCTAATAAGGAGCTGATGCCATACATAATTTTATGGATAAACCAAAAATAGGTGGTACATTATCTAATATTGAGTACACACCAGTTGATCCTTTTCATCCTGAGCCTCTGCTATAAAAAATGATAAGTCTTAACATTCTGTGAGTGGTTACAGCAAGTGGAAGTTTTGACCATGCACATATCTAATGCAACATGGTATCTCACTTCAGGAATCCTTTACAATATCTCTTCCTACATGCTAATTTAAGATGTTTCTCTTGTTGAGTAAGGCAGAAATGATTCTTTAATAATAATGATCTGCGAATAACCATCACCAATTCTAAACGAAACAAGAACCCACCCACCCATTAGATCTAAATCTGTAACGAGAATTCAATAATTATATGTCTACATTCAGCTACATTAAAGAGTTTTGATATATTTCAACTCCCTACCCTCTTAATTTCATTAAAATAAAGTAGAAATTTATTTTCATAGACTTAAACACTTTAAAACAAATTTCAACCGACTGGTGTGAAACATTGATATTATTTCTGACATTGAAGACAGATTAGTGAATTAAAGAAGCACTGTGAAAAAATAGCTATGAGAAAATATTTTTTAAAAATTAAAAATTATTTCATAATTCATAATATAATTATGAATCTAATAATTACCATTCGAATAAATCTTGTTTACAAAATAGAAAAAGATCAAAATTAAAAAAAAATATAAATTAACCAACGAGATGGCAACAGAACTCTATGAAAAATTGTATAAACACAATTTAAAGTTTATAAAGAAAATTTATTGACAATGAGATACAGAGGGCAACTATTACCTCCTACCATAAAGAAAAGGCTGGATATGATGGTCACTGAGCTATGGGAGAGAAAAGAATTGCCAATTAGCCATAGTCCATTGCCCCACACTAGCTCTCACTTGAATGTTTAATAAAGGCTTAAGGGCCACCCAAGGGTTGAATGAGTTATTTTTAACAGGTTAAATAGAAATATAATTTAAAGTATTTTTTTTTTTTAATTTCCATATTCTTTTTTATACTATTAAGTTTTTTTGTTGCCTTAGTAGGCCATGATGAAGTAATTAAATATTATATAAATCAGTTTTTGCAACTCAGATAAAAAACCAAATCCCATCAAAACATACTAAAATTATCCAAAAAATATATTCTTTTAATATGTAAAAAACTTCCAAACAATATTGAATAACTTCATATAATATAATTATTTAAACTGATAAACAACTTTATCAGTTTAAACAATAGATGAATAAGTTTATTAAATATAGGTATAAATATTTATGTCATAATATTGAATAAATACACTCAATCATAAGTTAAAAAGCCCTAGAATTATGTAAAATTAAGACTCTTCGTAATACAAATTAATAAATAAGCTCACATCTCTCATATGCAGACTTGATACACTTCATCTCATAGTTGTTGGCAGTACAAATTATTTCAACGAGGGTTTCTTCTTTGGTACCAAGTCCAGATATTGCATGTTTTAATTCTCTTGCAAGAAACTCTGGAATTGGTGTCATTAATGAGACCACCAAATCTTCGAATTTTCCGCTTAATTCACTCTTCAAATCTGAAATCAAATCCTGAAAAAGAAACACCTGATTATATATGAGTTTTTTAAATATTTCTATCTATTATATTAGATATAAAAAAAAAAAAATTAAAAATGAAAGCACGCAAACCTTCCTCCCATTCTGTTTGAAATATATAATAACTGGATCGGTATTAGTAATAAGTACTTATTAGTTTCAATTTGTAATTTTAAGACATCATAGTTTTTTTAAATATCATTCAAGCTTAGTCTAATTGTTTATGATAAAGTTTGTAGTATTGTTTTTAAATTTAAGAATGTTCTTTTCCTGCTAACAAATCATCATCAAAAATTACTTTGATAAGCTGGAAAAATGGACTAAAAGTGATGCTAAAGCTAGCATATATATATATATATATATACACACACACTGCCGGACTAAATTAAAGGATCACTTCAATATTTTGAAATTACTGAACTGTATAGGGTATTTTTGAAAATATTATTTTTTCTTTGGAAGTCACACTTTATTGTAAGGGTAATAAAAAATAAAAAATTATTTTCTAGAAATTTTTAATAGGAAAACAAATCAAAAAATAAAAATGTCCTACAGTCTCAAAATGAAAAAGTAAATCTTTGAAATGAAATGAAATAACAAAACTGAATAAAAAGGAAGTATTCGAGGAAAACGATCAATAATTGGTATTCCCACCTCTAGCTCTGATAATTGCTTCCATTCTCCTGCCCATTCCAGTGATCATGGATCTTACATGTTGTTGTTCTGGGATGTTGTTCCACTCTTCCACTAACATTTCCCTTAAATCTGCCAAATTTTGTGGGTCTCCAGTTAATGACAGAATTGACATAGAACATCATTAAATACAGTTCTTGAGACAAAAACTAATACTTCGGACACTAGATAATTAAGGATGTGAAAATCAAGATGAATCATGAATGACAAGAAAGCCTTAATATCCAAGGAGGAAAAACAGAAAACTTCTGATTAAGAAGTGTCCACTTACCCGGTTAGGCAACAGCTACCCTCTCAAGGGAACAGAGCATCTCTTCTCACCGAGACAGTTTATTAATTTCCACTTTTTAAATTATTATTATTTTGTTTTCTATGGCAGTTTACGACTTGAGAGAACTAATTATTGTTTGACATTTGTAATTAGCCATTTTTTTAATTTTAACTTATAATTTTTAATTTCAGAATTAGAGATGTAACAATATATTATTAAAATATAAGCAAATATTTTTTTAAATGAATAATTGATCTGAATTTTTAATAAAACAATGATTAAGAACTGTAGAAGTTTGAATTGTATGATCATAGGGAGTGTTTTTTTTTTCTTCAAAAATTGATTTAAAGATGGTCTGAGAGAGATTCGCTTAGGGCAGAATTTACAAAAAAAATATTGTGGGGAAAAAAAGATCAAACAATACCCTTTTTAAAAACGGTTTTCAAGGACCCAGAGATATGTAATTGAGAAAAAAAAAGAAGATAAGTAAATAATTACTTTTCCATATAATGTTTTGAATTCAGTAGCAATCTGTTGCCTTTGAGCATTACTTCGATTGGTTAAAATTTCAATTATAGCTTTTTCATCAGTTCCAAACCCCTTCATTGCTTTTCTAAGAGCTTCAGCATCAGCACGAGCATTGAATGGATTAGCAGGTTTCACAGTTGGAGTTGGCTGAAAAAAAAAATCCAATTTCAGACTTCATTTTAAATCAAATGTGTATTTATTTGTTTGAATATTCTGAAAATTAAATATTTATTATTTAAACAAGCACATACACAAAACATACAAGATATAGCATTGTAATTTTGCTTTAATATTCTTCATCATATATTGAAATAAATAAAGAATGGCTCCCAGGCTTTTGATAAAAAAACTTATATTTAGGAAAATACATTTTTATTAATCTGTCAAAATTTTTCATTAAAATATGAAAGTTATTAGTCATTTTTGGGTATGTAAATTATGAAATTTATTGTCATAGAATTTGGTGTTTGTCACTGAGTGGGTTTTTTATACCCTGGATAATTTACAAACTGAATGAATTGTATATTGAAGTTGAAAATAAATGCTATAAAATTTTTTATTATTTGAATTTAGGATGTGTCCAAAAGGTTTTATTTGAAATATAGAAAATTATTAGCCCAATCAATACCACCATGCATAATAACTCACTCTTTCATCTGAACAAATTCTCTTTCACTTCAAGATAATAGATTTTGACTTGAAAAATTTTCCAAAACCCAATTTTCTTATCTCAACCCATTCAAATAGGCAGTGGAGGCTCATGAAAGGACTTTGGAAGCTAATAACTCAAGAGTGGATTGTACTTCGAGAAATTGGCTGTACTAAGACCTTATGGTTTTTGAAGATCTTAAACTGTGGTTTGCTTTTATTCCTCCCCTTGTACCTCAGAGACATTTTTTTTTTTTTTACATGTTTTTACGCATATAAATTGTTCCAAAAATATAGATTAGGATTATTGTTTCAAGAATTACAAAAGATAAAAAAACAGCCTCTGGAATTTTTTTTTGCATATGTTGAACTCCTCAGCTTCCAGTTTTTCATTTCCCATTTTTTTTTTTTTTTTTTTTAACTTTTTTAAATGTAACTCTAAACCCTTTCCTTTTTTCATAGTACAATTGAATGGTGTCAATTAACTTTTCAGGTAGAACTAAAGTAATTACCATTCAAAATCAGCAGCATTATTTACCCAGCTCTTTTGAGAAGTATATCCAAGCTGGCATAGATAATATTCACATTTGAAATGAAAATAAGAAGTTGATTAGCTTTTAAGTCCAAGGCTATTGTCATAGGCTGTCATAGCCTTTTAAAAATTATTTTCCTCTATATTTCTGCCTCGCATATATTGCAATGTAGCCTTGCTAAGCATTTTAAAGTCCTGTTAATTCCAACACCACACAATCTAAAGTTTAAGTAAGAATCCTCCTTATTTCATTATATCAATTCATGATATTTGGATTTAATCTTTAAAATTTTAAATGGCTTTATGTTTAGTTGAAATCAGGTGAGAGGGAGGGTAAGCTTACAGATCAAATAGAATAATCTTCTATTTCTTTGTTACTATTATTAGTAATTACATTAGTTTTACCTTAACTGTTCTCTTGAGCTTCTACTCATTTATATAAACTTTAATGAAAGATAGAAAATTCTGCACCTGTTACATAACTTCTATGTGCCAGGCTTTTATTTACCTCTCTGTGTCATTAGGAAACTGAAAAGTTAGAAGTGGACTTTACATGACATGAGAATTCATATACGAATATTCTTTAACTACCATGCAGAGAAATTTGTTTAGTTCCCAGCTCCCATGTGAGGAATATTTTTTCATTCTTTCTTTACCCATTATTACATTTTACAACTACTTATTTATGAAAAAGTAAATCTTTGAAATGAAATGAAATA
>KZ809152.1:16069-54242 GCA_000696205.2 Oncopeltus fasciatus | reverse complement strand
TCTCAAGCCCGGCGAAACAGTCAATACCGAGCGCTACCGACAACAAATGATCAATTTGAGTCACGCATTGATCGAAAAACGCCCAGAATGGGCTCACAGGCACGCCAAAGTCATTCTTCAGCATGATAACGCTCCTGCACATTCAGCCAGATTGACTAAGGAAACGATTTCTTCGCTTGGTTGGGAACTCCTACCCCACCCGCCGTATTCACCTGACCTGGCGCCTTCTGATTATCACCTCTTCTCATCGATGGGACACTCATTGGCGGAGCAACACTTCAACAATTTCGAAAACGTACGAAAATGGCTCGATGAATGGATTTCAAATAAAGATGAAGCATTCTTTTGGAATGGTATCCATATATTGCCCGAGAGATGGACAAAATGTGTAGAAAGCGAGGGCCAGTACTTTGAATAAAATATATTATACTTTTTTTTTAAATTACTGTGTATATATTTTAAGAAATAAACGACATTTTAAACTTGCATACCTGGTATATATAAAACTAAAATTGGGTATTCAGCAGAACCGAAAAACTGATTTAATTTTTGAGCTAGCTTATTTATTGATACAAGCTTGTGGTACAAGTCGAGGAACTGTTTTTGAATGTGGTTTTGAATTTTATGAAAACCGCAATTTAATTGATCAATGAGGTACACAAAATGTCTTAGGAATACCAATTAGGTCATGAGAGCTAAATAGTGTTTCCTCTTTCACATACACATAGTAAGTTGGAAATCTGATACTTATTAAAATGAAAAAACAAAAACAACAAAAAAAACAAAACATAACTATGCTTTCCAACTACTGCCAGATTATCATACCTTCTATTATCCGTCTTCATTGGTTTCTGCAAACCATCCTTCGTTGGCGAGCGCTTTTGGATCTTCTTGGCCGAATACATGTGTTCACTGTCACTGTCTGTATTCAACTGTAGTTGAACCAATGAAGACGGATAACAGAAGGTATGATAGTTCTATATTCATTGGTAGTGAAAATAATCTTTTAGATTATTCTGCCAGATTCTTTGGCCGTAGATTGGCTCCGATTTTGGAGACTATCGAGTAATGACTGTGTCCATATAACATAAGTTTATATACTGCTGACTTCATTTGCACTGTTTTACTACATAAACCTAGCAATCTTTGTAACATTGTCTTTTGCTTTCTGATGTTTTACCAGTTATTATGCTTGGGTAGCTATTTGTAATTAAGTTTTTTAAAAAGCTGAATTAGTTTTCATTATATTTATAATTAATTAGTTACATTATATCTGTCTGAAAGCAGCATATTCCTTAGCAAGTGTTCTTCCTAGGTAATGAAATGCTTCCTTCTCATCACGAGTCAACAGTAGCATGAATAGTAACTAAGGAGTGTTTAATAGTATACCTTATTTTTAACCTCAAAACCCAAATCCGAAAAAAAGTTAAATAATAAAAATTATTTATTTAAAATATCAAATAGCATATTGGAAACCCAAATGTTAAGAGGTTAAGCTCTTAGAAAAAAAAAAAAAACAGTTAATGAAATAAATAATGAACACACTCACACACATAAAAATGAAAATAGATGTATATTGTTTTGAAGAATATATAGAGATCTATAAATATGAATTTAGTTGTGGTGTATTATCCCACGTAAATTTTAAATAATTAATGCGAGGGAATAGAATAAAAAATCTATCCGTCCCAGCCAGGACTAGAACCTGGATCTCCTGCTTTCTGGGCCAGTATGCTAACATTTGCACCACCGGGGCGAGCTAGATAACTTATTAAATTCTCAACACACTAGCGAGAGCCTAACCTACGAGAAAGACGAATACATCGTCTTATGCTCGAAGGAGCTGACATTGACTAGCTATTTATATACTCTCGTTACTTACTTTTTATTTTCATTTATAAATATTAATTTAGTTAAGGTATATTATCCCACGTATATTTAAAACAATTAATGCGAGGGAATATAATATAAAATCTATCTGCCCCAGCCAGAACGAGAGTCGATAAAGCACATTTCCCATGGAATTAAAATGTATTGGATATATGAAGAAAGCAGTCATAATTACTCTTGAATTTCAGTAAAAATATATATTTTTCATATTAAAATTTAATTTAAAAAAAATTAATCTTTATTCAATACAAACATTAGTAAATAACCCTAAGCAAAGTCTGGACTTTAAAAAATCAAATATTCTGGTTAATGATTCACTTGCAAGATAAATAATTAGTGCTATTTGTTTTCTTGGGAATCATTAGCACTGTTGACTTTATTTGTAGTACCCTATTATGTGAACCAATAAGGCTGCGTAAAAGTTGTGTATTTATAAGTGAGTTACGAATTCTATTGCTTAATTGCCTAAACCAATTTCCCTATTATTATGAGTCATTGATAAAATGAATGATGAATGAAACAAAAACAAAAGAGTCTTATTTTTATAGCATAAATAAAATATTAATGTAATTATAAAGAGAAAAATAACTTTATTTGTGCTGATTGCAAAACAATAACTAATAAAGTAATTATTTTTAATAGGAGGCTTTCTGGTTTTTTTTTATTTAACTTTCATTCTCCTAAGTCACATAAAATAATTCTAAAAGTAAACAAGGCCTCTGATGACTATTTCTTCAATGAAAAACAATGAACTTTTAACAGTTTAAATTATTATTATTTTTAATTTTAAAGAAGTAGTAGATAATTTTGTTCTTTCTACATTTGCATAATTTAGTAATGATGCAAAAAGTTTTATGTTAACCTTTCTTAATGAAAAACAGATTTTAATGGGGAGGATTTAATTGGAAGAAAATATTGTATACATTTTATAAAATATTCTGAGCTTAATGTTCCACACATTTAAAGTCTAACAATATATTTAATCTGTAATAAGTTATGTTTCTTAGGAAGATGAAAACGTTTATTATTTAATTTGCATTACATTGTTATTGGACATAATATACAATACCATCAAGTTTTTATTCATTTACTTTTTAAATTGATGCTTACATTGATTATTGCCTTTATCTAAAACTCATTTATTACACTTTACTAGAAATATCACTAAATCAGTAAAAAGGTCATTAGGAATATTACTGCAAAATTATTAAGGATTGAGGTCATAGTGGAAAAGTAGAGAAAAAAGAAGTGTATTTTCAAAAATCGGAAAGCGTACTTACAGATCTTGACGAGGAATATGAAGTGGTGAGATGAGGTTGTGAAGAAAGAGGAGCAGATGAGGCTCTGCCCACTCCAGGCCCAGGATAAGATGATCCACTGGTGGCAGTAGTCATGGCAGGACTATATGAAGGTTGCTTAGTAGTGGCAGGACCAGAGCCACCAGGATATGGGTTATTGCCCGGATAACCAGACTGGGAGTAAAGACTTGTACCACTAGAGTATTGAGTGGCACCAGGGTAAGGGACAGAAGAAGCTGCCCCTGGATATAGGGAACTAGTGGGAGCTCCAGGGTATGAAGGGCCTGAAGGGGCAGCACCAGGATAGGAAGTGCTTGAGGGTACAGCTCCAGGATATGGAGTGTTAGTAGGAGCAGCACCAGGATACGGTGTGCTTGTGGGAGCTGCACCAGGATAAGGTGTGCTTGTGGGAGCTGCACCAGGATAAGGTGCACTCGTGGGAGCTGCAGCAGGGTAAGGAGCATTAGTGGGAGCTGCACCAGGGTAAGGAGCATTAGTGGGAGCTGCACCAGGGTAAGGAGCATTAGTGGGAGCTGCACTGGGATAAGCTGCAGCTGTTGGAGGATAGGGTGAAGTAGAAGCAGGGTAAGGAGCCCCGCTGTTTGGATAAGGAGCACCAGTATTAGCTGGCGGATAGGGTGAAGGATAAGGATTATTAAAACCTGCTTGCGGTGCAGCAGCTCCTGGGTAAGCAGGATAGGAGAGAGGATTTGGGTATAAAGGACCTGAGGGAGGATGTGATCCCGCCTGTCCTCCTCCCTTTATGAAAAATACGTTTATTAGTATTAATTAAACTAACAAGAAAATAGATAAATAATTTAAAGCAAAAAAAAAAAACCGAAAAATGTAGATTCAAATATTTGAATGAGAGATACTCATGGGATATGTCAGCTGTAACTTCATAGGAGTTCAAATGAAAGATATGCTAATACATTTTTTAGATAATTTTTAAGATAATAAACATTTAAAAGCTTTGACTCCACATCAGAAAAAGCAACAAATCGTCCTTCAAAATCATACACAGACTTTGTTTTTACTAACTCATGGGACATAATGTTTAAGTTTCAAATGTCATTTAATCCAAAGAGAGAAGAGTATTATTTAATATTCAAGCTCAGTCTATCGTATATAAAGTCAATGGCACTAACAGTTAAGTTACTTAACATATAGAAAACACAATACACACATGTAAATATGCTTTTTTTTAAAGTTATAAGAGAAACAAATGAATATTAATAGAAAAAAAAGAAAGGAAAAAGAAAAGTATATAATTAAAACAAAATAAAAGTTGTTAAAATAAAAATAAAATAAATCACATGTAATCTATAGTGGCTAAAAACTCTGAAATCTCTTATAATTCAAAAATTTGAGGAAAGCAAAATTTTGTTGAGTAGTTAAAAAATTTGAGGAAAGAAAATTTTTTTTGAGTACTAATTACTCACGAGGTGCCATAAAAAACAAAATTAATGCAGATGTAAAATTTAAATTTTTTTTTTAGAACCGTTTTCTTATTAGTAAATTGATTCCACACACCATTGGTTCAGATACCATATCTGAAAATGTTTTTGTAAAAATTTCAGCATATGCTAAGAAGTAGCATAAAATTCTAAGCCATTAGGCATGAATATACAGTTAAGTCATTTGTCTTCTACACTTTAGGGATGATTCCCTAAGGTAAGCACATAAGGAATAAACTACTCAAAATATAATATTAATTTTATATTAATATGCGATTTAGAATTATAGAAAACTGGACTTCCTTCAGGTATCTGATAGCAATTGATTTTCAATTTTAATTCTTTACAGGCATGATAAATTAAACATTCATTTTAAATATTGCATTTATTCTATTCCCTTGCATTTATTGTATATTAAACATTAATGTTTAATAGAAATTATTGTTTCTTCCAATGTCTAGAAGTATAATTATAACAGTAAACTGAAGTAAATTTAAACATTGATTGTGATTTTAATAATGCACTTATTACAATTTTCTTTCTAGATACCCTGTATTACTCCTTTCTCAAAAATACTAAAATGGACATGTGCCAACATTGCAGGAGTTTTGAGAGAAAAACTACCGTGAGGTGCTTGCTCAACTCCTCGAAAGAGTAAGGAAAAAATGACCCGAATTGTGGAAGAACAATTCATGGGTTCTCCATCAAGAGAAGAGTCGGCTCACAATGCATTGTCTGTCAAGATGTTTTTAGCCAAGTACAACATCCCACTTTTAGACCATCCGCCTTATTCACCTGACCTGGCTCCACCTGACTTTTACTTATCCCAAAGGTTTAAAAGGAACAAGATTTCAAGCTGTTGAAGTTGTGAAAGAAAAAGTGGCACGCATCATGCAGGAGCTCACAGAACAAGACTTTAAGCACTGCTTGGAACAATGGAAAATTTGCATGGAGCGCTGTAAGGATAGAGGAGGAATGCATATTGAAGGTGATAAAAACTCAATATGTATTAAAGTTCATTACTCAAGCTTATTTTTGCAAACCGTTATATGAGTTTGTTAATAGCTAAGGGGTGGATATAGAGAAACAAAAATTAAAATCTTAATATTTTAGTTATCATTAGCGTTACAAAAAGAAATTGTAAAATAAGTGTAAAAAGGAACTTTATAACACCATATTTTATTTTATTAAAGAATTTGAATATTAGACAGGTCCTCTTATTTTTTAAATATAGAAACCAAATTTGTTATCCAGGCTTTCCATTTAAAACACTTGAAAGAATTCATGTTTGATTAAAATTGAAGCAGGAAAGCAGGCTTTGAGAGAGACCAAAATTGACATTTGTTATTATTTGAGTTATTCCATATATTCCCTTGACATCCATCATTCCTCTCCTCTTTCCCTGATCAAATCCTAATAGTTTTCTTTTTCTTACCACTTCAAGAAGAAGTTTAGCATAGCCCATTTTTTTTTTTTTTTTTTTTTTTTTTAAGGGACATTATATTATCCCTACTTATTTATTTTTATTTGATAATAATAATGAATAAGACAAAAGAAAATTGTAATTTATCCTAATATGTATGCCAATTTTATTAATATGATTGTTAATTAACACTTTTTCTTGCCACATTTTCATAATTATTATGTGTTGTTTAATTCTAGCAGGCTAGTAATTTTTCTTAGTATTTTAAGTGTTAGTTGTTTTTAAGGGTAATTGAGCCTCAAAATATTTTTGTTCTTCATCTGGTAGGTCAGTATAATTTGAGTGTAAGAAATTAATTTTTGTTGTTTTATTTATATTTTCAGAAGAAAAACTTTAGATTATAAAAAAGATATAAGATTAGAAAAATATAAACAAAATTAGTTATCATTACATGTTTATTTTGTTGGGGGTCGGTTAAGGTGGATCCAAAAAATACAATTTAAAAAATACACATTTTTGTTTTTAAAAAAATAACAACATCTAAATAACCAATAATCTCGACTGTCTAAAACTATCCATTTAAAAGTTTTTATCATGTTTCGAAGCTCTATCTCTATGATAAAATTAAAATAAATGTCGAAAGACCAACTTTTTTTTTAGAGAAACAAATACTATTTGGGATTTTTTTAAAAGTAAAGAATCACTTTAATGCCTTTGAGTGATCATGGAAATAAAAAAAAAATTTGACAACTGTAAGTGGAAAATCTGATTATTTTAAATAGCATTTGCATGACATTTTATTTTCCTATGCTAATTTTTTTTTACCATGTTATTAGTTAATTTTTAATGTTTACTCAATAGTCAGAAGGGTTCAAGGTGACCACAAAATTAAGAGGCTGGTTATCTCATCCACAGAGATCAATGCATGGCAGTTAGAAAGAAAGATATATATATCTTTGTATGTGACTGTTTCCTGTTAGTTTGGCCCCACAATCAGTTTCCATTTTGATAATGTATATGCATATTTTTTCTTTTCTTTAATTCTTGTTTCTTTTTAAAAAAATTAAGTAAATGTCCAGATGAAATCAAGATGGCCATATTTTTCACTCCAGCTTATTACTCTGCTCTATCAGAGTAATCTGATAATTTACTTAACATCTGAACAATCTAACATGTGAACATTTACTTAATTTTTTAAAAAGAAACAAGAACTAAATAAAAGAGAAAATATGCATATACATTATCGAAATGGGAGCTGATTGTGGGGCCAAACTAACAGGAAACAGTCACATACTGACTAGCAGTTTCTATTTAACCAATTCTAGGAAACCTCTTGAACCCAATTAGGATTTAATCCAACAAAACTATTAGCGCTATTCATTAATTTAAAAAAATTTAATTACATCTAACAAGAACGTTTTTTTTTTTAATAGCAATGTTTCATATCTTCAAGATTACACTTTATCAAGGATATATGAACATCCTTAGTAGTAAAAAATAAAGAATAGGGTTTTATTTATTGCATCATTTGATATTCAAGGTTACATGTAGTCCATATGTCCTTGAAATGTTTTATAAATGGATTTTAAGCTTTAATAAGTTAAATTGGCCTAATCTCACTATATTAATCAAGCAAAAGTAAAATTAAAGAAAATTAAAAACAAGTTGAAATTGATTTCTCTAAAAATATAGGTCACAATTATAATACACAGTAACTGTTAGGAATAGGTTAAAGTAGCATGTACCAATAAATTAAAACTTAATCATTTAGACCCTTTGAAAACAAAAATTAATCACCTGAGGAGGGTAGGAAGGGTATCCTGGGTAGCTCATGTTAAGAGATATGAAATGAAGAACACTGGGACACACCCCTGACTGATAAGAGAGCAGAAGTTGACAGCCGGTCTAGAGCGAGAAACTGGAATAGCTCACGTCAACAGGTAAAATATATTTAAAGCACGCTAGGTTTAGCAACAGGTAAGCGTAATCACTTGCAAGGATCTTAGTATTGTATAAAGTAGTTGCCAAGAGATGACTAAGAAGCGCAGCGCTCGCGTGTCAGCAAACAGTACTTTCCCCTCCCGTCTGGTAGGCGGCCAAAAATAGATCAGTCCTTGGAGTGGGGTAAGTGGAAGCCCCTTCCCTGGATGTTTTTCCTTTGGCGCCATCCCCTTTCGATCTGTACAAGGGTTTGGGTAAACAAGTATTTTCTTCCTTCCTTATTTTACTTTATATATATATATATACATATATACCGCTNTTTTTTCGTTTAATATAATCCACCAACATTCATGTGAATATTCGATCCCCGTCTTTAGTTATAAATATATTATTAGACAACAGAATATTTATTTTCACTTCCTTTACTTGTAATCGCATAATAATATGGGACTTTTTACATTTAGGTTTCTTAAAAATAAAATATCACATAATTAAGGATTTTTCAAATAAAGGAAATGTAGTTTTGTAAATAAGTGCTTCACAATGAGAGCCAGGTGGCCGAAGAAATTGAAGCGATAATTTTACTTTTTTTAACAACCTTGAATTTTATGCATTTAAATTAAACCGAACCTAACCTAATGATAATATGATCAATTTCTAGAGGAGCTAGTGGTGGCCTCCAATAGAGTGAGAATATTTAAGTAGCGAGTACTCTTTCTAAGGCGATAAGCTCTCTTCTGATCCAGGCTGTCGAGGTAGATTAAGAATGTGGAGATCCGGATGGGGTCCGATTAAGCAGAAGAGATCGGCGCTTCCTTCAACCGCGAGTAGGAAGAAGCGCCGAAGAATTTGGTATAATGGCGACTCATAAGACAAGGACAACCCAAAACGGTATTAAACTATCCTGCCTCGCTCTTGCAGATAATCTGGCCGTATTGACAGATGATGAAGTCAGAGCAGTCAAACATGAAAACTTTGGGAAAATGACCAAATTGTTTGTCAGTATCTGACAGATGTAACGTCATTTACAAAATCCCCTGTGCCACTCAAAATTGCACGGCAGCATATATTGGACAAACAAAGAACCCCATAAAAAGACGAATCAGTAACCATCAACATGACATTAAAAATAATAAAACCACCACAGCCCTTTTAAAACACTCTACTACTGACAAATAAACTTTCGACTTTGATAAATTCACACTTCTTGTGACTGAAACAAATCTTGAGGAACGATTTTTAGTCGAGTCTATTCACATACATTTCGAACATAATCCCATTAATGACAAAACAGAGATAGCCTATATTTCTTTCACATACAGTAATATTTTAATAAGACCGCCCCATAATAGCTTTTTTCCTACAGCGATATGTCCTGAACCTTAAGTCATTTAAACCTTCTCATCCGTTCCCCACTCCTACGTCCGTTACCCGTTCCTTTTCACAACGGTCAAATACAAATTTTTAAACAGATCATTCACGATGTAGACTCAGTTGAGCAGGAGTCTCTCTCCCCCCATCACCCTACTTGCTATGTTTACTTACGAATTTCATCAATTATTTTTTATTTCCAATATGTTCAGTATCCATTTTATATAATCGATTACACATAGTTTTATATTGTCGTTCATTTTTCTTTGTTTGATTATCTTTATATACATGTTTCTATATTATTCTGTATGTTTCTCTTTTATATTCAGCCCTGAATTTCAGGCCGAAACGTTGGCTAAAATAAAAACAATTTTGATTACAAATTAGTTTTTAATTGTTTAACTACCATGACCGAATTCACGACAATCCTAAATAAATAAATAAAAAATATCTTTGGGTACAGGAAGTAAAGAAAGTCTTGAAGAAAGCCGATACGCGGACAGAAACCTCTACAGGCAAAAAAATAACGGGAGGAAAGTGCAGGCAGAGAACGAACTGATAAAGGAAACAGGAACAAGGTGGACAAAAGAGCGATATAAGGATCCACGGAGAAAAGATGAGAGCAATTGGCAACTGAGAAAACAGAATCGTTGTGTGATCCTTTGGGTCCATATGCAAATAATAATTAAACTATAAGATTAGTAGAGAATTTTTGTTAGGGTTCGGTCAAGGTAAATCAAAATACAATAAAAAAACAAATGTGTATTATTTATCAGCCGCCGTTTCTCATAATAAATAATCTTATGACAAGCCTCGGACTACTTTTAAAAGAGACGATTTTTACAAAAATGTAAAAATAAAATAATTAAACATTTTTATCTTAAACGATAGAGGTGTATTTTTTTTTTTTTTTTTTTCCTCTTAATTTTACTTTCTACTGCATTTTTCGACAGTATCTGTCTGGGAAATAGCTTCGGAAGGAGTAAATCTGAAGCAATACTTTTTATGGAAAGTACCAAATGAAAAAAGCTGCAAGTAAGTTCTCAATAGTTTATTTTCACACTTATTAATAATGTAGTTTGCCATGCATTTTCTGTAATATTAATCCAGTAGAATAGTCGCAGAAATAAGGCATATAAAAAATTAAAATTATTGGAACAAAACTTGAAAATCATCCATTTGATGTACAAATGACGAAAATAATGCGAAAAATATCAAAACAAAAATTGTGGATTTGAATTCTTAATTTTGATTTCCAGATGTGTTGGGTTCTTGTAAAATAAATACTTCTCAAATATAGGTGGCGCAGAAAATTGCATTAAAATTAATTCAACTGTTTTTGGTTTACAAGTTTTATCATTTTACCAAAATAGGTTATTATGAACAGTTAAAATAGCGAACATGTCTGTCAGATGTCGTCATGTACCATCTACAACAGAAAACGTCAATTTACGGTATAACTATTTGATTTGCGAAGAAACTAAATTAAAAAAAATATCAGGCATTATATTATGGTTTCGAATAAATAGAACGTACCTCAGGTCGGTAGGTGTAACCATTTCAATTTTATGGCTATTTTTAACATTTAACCTTCAATTAAATCCCCTTTCACTTGTTAGTTCAAGCTCGAAAAATTAGGCACACTTAAAAAAACGGATGAAACAAAATTCAATTCAAAATTTTATTAAAATAGATTAAGCCGCTTTCGCGACAGGCACTCATTTTCCTTTTATTTTCTTAAAACAAGATAATAAATCAATCAACCCCCCTCCTCCTCAAAATTGAGTATATGTTTTTTAATAGCAATGTTTCATATCTTCAAGATTACACTTTATCAAGGATATATGAACATCCTTAGTAGTAAAAAATAAAGAATAGGGTTTTATTTATTGCATCATTTGATATTCAAGGTTACATGTAGTCCATATGTCCTTGAAATGTTTTATAAATNTTTTTGACCGTAGATATTATTCTTAGGTGATTTTAGTTGAGGTTCGGTCAAGGTAGATCCAAAAAAATACAAATTAAAAAAAGTGTATTTTTTTAAAAGATTATCTGCCAACTAAAATCATCTAAGAATATATATATGTGTGTGTGTAATTTTGAGGGAGGGGATTTTAAATATAGAACGTAAAATTAGAAAGTCAAATAAAAATGTCTGCTAATTTATGTATGATCAAAAGACGCTCTGGAGATTAGATTACCGTTTAAAATACTGAGGAAGTTATAATTCGAGAATTCCCTCGACGTTAGGGGTTACCTTCTTAACGAAATTATCGAAATCTCCTTTTATTTATTTTTAGAGTTTTCATCAAATTTCCATCATTTGTACCTCAAACATGGTTTTTAGATTCACTACTTTCGCATCAATTTCGCCCATGGGTTGTGGTTTCGTTAATACAAAATTTATATAATGTGTATGAGAGCCTTCGAAGATTCGACATTACATTCGCGCTAAAAAGTTGGTTGCATTTAAGATGGCCACTTATAGAGAATCCCGGTCTAAGCATCCTCAGTTATCTATCCTAACACCCGTTAAATTTTCATTCAGATGGGGGTTCGGACTCGACGAGGCATATATTCCTCAAGGAGTAAGGAATTCCTTATATGAGGAGGAATTCCTTACGATGAGGCATAAATTCCTATAAGTAGTGCAGAGCAGAAGTTCAAATGGAGAAAAACGAGGTAGATTGAATCTACTGGATTTCGTCCTTTACTTCCCATCTCGAAAAGAACTACATATGACGGAATTTAGATGATCATTAATCAGACTGGCAGTATTATATTCTATGGTAATTTGAGAGTGGGCAGCAGGTGAGGTGACGGTGCCGGGGCCTTCGTGACGTTTGTTGCGTCACAACCAATCATAATTTTCCAAGTGCGTGATCTTGGGGTATTTCCCACTAGTTTCATCCAGTCCACAGCAAAACGAGTGATGCCACACCCTATAACCTTGTTTGTGAAGTTTGCATAGCTAATTTCCTACAGAATATAAAAATTTAAAAGATAATCTTATAAAAATTTTTTTTTTTTTTATATAAGATTATTTCCCTATGTTTCAACTGGTCCATTGATGAAGGTTGGTCTCTTCTACCGAAATGGTAGAAAGCAATTGTGAAAAAGAAACCCATAAAATAAATTTTAAAATAAAGGCCATTTTTTAGTTGCATTTAAATGCCTAGAATATTCAATAGAACCTTATCAAGATTTTAGGTATACAATTTGGTTTGGCTCATTGATTATTCTTGTTTTGCAAAGATACTTTATTTTAGAAAAGACACTAGAGAGCATACAGACACATATCTCTATACTAATCAAAAAATTAAATAATCAGTGTGAAAGACTTTTACTGAATCACAAAGGAGCTGTGTAATCTAAGCATATTTCCCATGTTTTATTGATATGGACATACATGTAAAAGATGAATTAAATATTATAAGCCGGAGACAGCAATGTGTGCACTTTTATTTTATAATTATGAAATTAATATTGAGAACTATCCCCTTGCTTTAGAATTAAAGATGAGGTTTTGTTTCATATTACTGATACAATATAAGATTAATAATAGAGAATATTAAATTACATAATATGGTTAAATTGTGTATGAATGTATATAAATAAATAAATATGTATGTGTGTGTATTTAAAAAAAAAAGTGGAGTCAGGCAAAAATTAAATTCCTTAATAAACACTAAAATTCTATTTATTACACTCAAATGATGAATTTATTAATTTTATTTTAAAAAATCTGAATGCTTGATTATCTCATAAGCACGATTAGTGAATAGACAAATAAATTTTTCTTTTGACTGATATAGTTCAGTATACACATACACACAAGAATATAAATGGAAAGAATTTTTTTTTCTTTCCATTTATATTCTATATTTATAAAATAACAAGATAAAGTAACTTTTATGCTAAAATCTTGCACAAATTTTAAAATAAAATATTTGGCCAAATTGCTTTAAATAAAGTTGACCAAAATTCTTATTAATAAAATGGTCTTGTATTTAAAAAATCAGTAGAAAGTTGTTCTACTGTCCTGGAGTCTTAAAAGTGTCCAGTTGGTACATTAAAAGTACTAAAACTATTAGTCAGTAGAGTGTTAAGCATTTCCAACTAATTTAGATTTTACTTTTCTGAAAATCCTTGCTTGATTTTGATTCCTGAATACATTAGTCTCAGAGCAAATTGTGGTGAATACTGCTTCAAGGATATAAATTAAGACTTCTGGGTTGGAATGTGATCGTAATCCTCTTTAGTCAAGAAGTCATTTTGTCAAACATTTGGTTTCGTTGAGTCATAAATATGCATTCGCAAATTAAATTTTCAATATTTATTTAACATTATAATGAATCTTTTGAACCAAGAATTGTAAAATTATACAATAGAGAGAAAAAAAAAATTCTTTCTACAATAAAATGTACTATATTTAATATATCTTAAATTTTAGGTGCAGGACAGAAGGTGAGGTGAGATCAGTCAGGAAGATAGGTATAAAGATACCTCTGTTATAGTTAACTCTAAGGTCAGAACGGCCTCAGTCTTCTTTAAAGTTGAGCTTCTGGCTCCAAATCTAACAGTTCTTGCCCATAGTTTTGGGCACCAGTTAAGCCACACTAACCACAAAAAAAAAAAAAGAAAAAGAAAATAATAATAGTAGTTTATTAGTAAAATACAATTATACAGTTACATTAAGACTAGCATGGCAATCAAGATTGGAATGTTGGATCCAGTTCTTGCGAGGTCTACATAGCTGGTATAGTACCTTACTCAGTATGAGCTTGGGATGCTGGGTTGAGCTGTAAGTGATGTGGTAAGTGTCATATTTAGTTTAGAGTAATAAAACTCAATACTGATTTGTTTATTATTAAAAGAAATAATAATAAATTTTGATTTTATGTCTAGAAGCTTTTCCTAAATGAAATTTGGTATGCTGTTTTTAATGTATAATAAGTGACTGAATTTTTAATCGAGCGGAATCGAACAAAAAAAGTGTGGGATTACTGGAAATGTAAGAGGGAGAACCAAATTTTTTTGAAGCATTTAAGAAGATTCACATTTAACTATAAAAGTCCATTGTGCAGGAGTTGCTTAGACTAAACATATTTCCCATGTTTCATAAATTTGGACATAAATTATTAATTAAATCCAACAAGCCAGAGAGGACTTCTGGATGGGTTAAGTCATCGGGATAATCCTGCTACGGATGATCACAATCATGCAACAGTCTTGCGACAGTTTGCCTCAGACTAGAGTTGTGAGATGTAATGAATAATCTCAGTGATAATAAAGCTCCAGGCATAGACGGAATAAATTCTAAAATATTCAAAAAGTTATATGAATCAAATATATAACAAGGATCAAGGACAATTTCCAAAACTTTGGAAAAAATCAAAACTGATTCTGATAAATAAACCAGGCTAAAGCCCGCAAAAAGTCGATTCCCTGAAGCCAATTTGCCTAATTCCAACGGGTGGAAAAATCCTTGAAAAAATTATAAATGGAATGGCCAACTATCTAAACCGAAACAAACTATTGCATGAAAACCAATTTTGCTTCACTAAACAGAGAGGCGCTTTGCAAGCCCTCCATAAGTTAACAAACATCCTTCAAGAAGGATTTGAAAAGAAGGAAATGGTTATTTTAATTATGCTGGACATAAAAGGGATATTTGACAGCGCATGGTGGCCATCAATTTTAAATGCTCTGAAAGAGAAAAATGTCCAATAAACTTCTTTAAATTGGTCAAAGATTATGAGATCGTTATATAAGTGTAACATCTGGTTCTATTGATATGGCGAGGAATCAAACACTTGGTACACCTCACAGCTCAAGTTGCTCACATTCTTGATGTGACCCACTTCTACAGAAATCATTTCTGCAACACATAACTGCACTAGCTTTTGCAGATGACATACTTATAATTACTAAATCTAAGTTCTATTCTATAAACATTTAGAGACACTTATACATACTGTAGTAGACACGAAAAATTCCAAGGCAAATACTCACAAACTAACATAATGCACAAATATCTCATTAAATGATAGTTTCAAGACAACGACAAACACCTGAACTAACTGTCACCATACAAAATACACCACTATAGAAAACATACTCAATGAAATATTTAGGAATAACAATAGACTCAAAATTAAACTGGAATAAACACTCCTAAGAATAATGTACTATAAGAAACAAAAAACATGGTCAGAGACCTACCTGACTCAAGCTATAACAGGACACTGTACAGTCAATAGTTATTTTTACAGATTTAAAATTAAAGATTCTCCTTACTGCCCATGTGACTTTACACACGAACAGACATACCAACTTTTGATATATGACTATACACTATTTACTGACAACAGGACAGAACTAACAAGAAAGACACTACCGAAATACAGAAAATGGCCAGTAGAAGCAAAACAATAAAAAATGATTCCTTCCAACAAATCACACACACACAAAAAAAAGAAGCTTAAATACCATATTTGGTTTCTATACTTTAAAAATAAGTAGGCCTCCCTTTATTTAAATATTTTCCTTTAAATCTTTTTAAAAAAAAGTTTTAAAGAAAGGAAAATGCAATAAAGTTACATTTTACACCTATTTCGTTATATATATATTTTTATAGACCATTTTATTTTGTCATATAAATTTAAAATTATTTGTTAGATAAATTATAATTATAACTTTATCATTAAAACATTATGATTTATATGAAAGGAGTGAGAAAAAAAAAATGAGAGATATGCAACCTTTAACCTTTCTTAGAAAGTCATAGAGAGATATCAAGTTCAACATCCTCGCTTCCTGCAGATCAATGCACTCGTTAAGACTCTATTCTAAGATGATTTTAGTTGGGGTTCGGTCGAGGTAGATCCAAAAAAACACAAATTAAAAAAATGTATTTTTTTAATGAAGGATTATCTGCCAACGTTTCGGCTTACATTGTAAGCCATCTTCAGGGCTGTAGAAATACAATGTCATGAGAATACAGTAATATTTGAAATTAGTATAATAGAGAATTATAATATAATGTGATATCAAGAGTATGAAAGTAGAAAACTGTGTAAGACAATTAAAAGTTTATGAAAACAATATTGAAAAAAGAACCAATTTGAAAAAAACATGCAAACCAACAACTAATTGACAAGAAAAAATTGAAATATCATTAAAGCAGTAATTTGCCACACCTACCTATCATGAAGATGAGAGAGGACGTCCTGTCCCTAAGTTCACATTTCCATGACTGAACATTATGAATTTGTTTTGAGTTATGAAATAGAAAGGGGAGTGGGGGTAGCAGGTACAAGGCAGGCGGAAGGTGTAAATGGAAAGCGGCCTGTTGCAAGAGAGGGCAATAAAAGGACAAAGGAAAAAAAGGGAAGGGTATTATTGGGAATAAGTGACTTTGGAACTGAGAAAAATGTTTTGACAGGTTTATTGAGACGGAGGGTTGTTGGTTTTTAAAATGTTAAAAATGTTAGAATAAGTTGAGGAAATTTGTTCTATGTCTGTTCTGTCGTTAACTGGATAGTGTTGTAAGTTGATGTGAACGGTTTCAGACAAAAGACGTTTGTGTTGGTAGGGTTCAGTGGAAAGAATGGTTAAGCTGTCGAAGTCAAATGTGTGTGCTTCATGAAAAACATGTTTGGTGAGGGCAGTTTTTATTAGTTTATTCTTGATGTCATTTTTATGGTTATTAATTCTGCGGGAAATCGGGTTTTTTGTTTATCCAATGTAAGAACCTTGGCAATGGGGTGTGGAACAGGGAATTTTATAGACGACATTAGTTCTGTTAGGAAGGGGGATGGGGTCTTTGAGGATGGTGTAAATAGATTTTAACTTGTTATTGGTGGAAAAAGAAAGCTTGAGGTTAGGAAAAGTTTTTCTGAGGGATTTCTTAATATTTTCAGACAGTTTTGGAATACAAGGAAGAGAACGGAAAACAAGGTCGTTATTTTGGGGGAGGGGGATAGTTGGAGAAGAGGAAATAACAAATTCCTTAAAAAGTTTTTTAATGGTGTGAGTAGGGAAACCATTGGACAGGAGGATGTCAGTAACAAACGTTGGCAGATAATCCTTCATTAAAAGAATACATTTTTTTAATTTGTGTTTTTTTGGATCTACCTCGACCGAACCCCAACTAAAATCATCTTAGAATAATATCTACGGTCAACAAACTCTCGTTAAGACTCTATGATTGTTTTCCAGTTTTATCTCTTAGCCTCCATTCTGGAGTTTGAAGTGTTTTACTCATCTGTCTTCCTTTACTTTCATTATGTAATAAAGTGGCTAAAATCAGCCCCAGTATGTCCCACCACCACTATAGGGGCCTCTATGTAATACCTAAATTTAATTTTCTGAAGTGCTCTTGAAATCGTTGCTTCAGCTTTCTACCTGTCAGTCCAATATAAGTACTTGGACAAGACCCACATTGAATTTTGTACACCCCTGTTGGTGTTGGATCTTTTATATGACGAAGTTCATCACTGGGGCACTGACTCTTAGTATATACTACACCTAGCCTGTGTTTTCTTAGCATGTTCTCTATTTTTTCAGAAAGTCAGCCTATGTAAGGGACATAGTACCAGCTATTGAGGGTTTTCCCTCCCTTTTCTGGGTTTATTGTTTTTTTCATCTTTAATCTTATTCTTTTATTTGATAATTTATTTATAACTTTTGGAGTGAATCCATCATTCTTAGCTACTTGTTTTTCTTTTTTATAAACTTAAGCTCATTCAGGTCCCTCCATATATATGGAGTTATCATAGTTTTCAGATGCTGGAATGAGGCTACGTCTATTGCTATATCTGTCTGTGTAGGGTGGATATTTTGTTATTTGAATCATTATTATTACTATTATTATTTAGCTGTTTTTAAAATTATTTTTTTGTTATTTGTTATATATNCAGAGGTAGCCAAATATATATATATATACACATATCTCAATGCAAATAAAAAAAAATACATGGAAGGTGCAAAGAATTGGCTGTTATTTAATAACATTAATTAGCATCATCAACTTCAAAACCAGCACAAATAAAATAATAAAAAACTATTTAGTACAAATTTAACAAAATATTTTATTGCACACAAAATGGCTTAATACATTAACTTATCACATTTTGTCAAAACATAAAATATCACTAATTATTTAGCCAACATATTTCTTTTATACATATTTACAAATTATTTTAACAATATTTTACTCACTAAAAAAATAGTACTACATTTTGCTGCACAACACACTATCACTATTTGGGCGAGCTACCAATCCACCATCAAAGGCAGATTCAATCACTTCAGTCATATTTTCAACCAGTATAATCTCCAAATTGGCCTAAAAACGAAGAAGTTGTTAAAAAGTATTTATATTTGTATAATGCTTATATAAATGTATTTATAATAGAATCTTAATTATTCAAGTTATTAACTCACCAATAAACATTCAGAAATGTCATTGAGAAATTTCCTACTTTTAAATGGAATTATTACTTTTTTAATACCCAGTCTGCTAGCAGCAGCTAGCTTTTCATTTAAGCCACCAACCTGAAAAATAATAGCATTATTAGTCGCTGTTTAATAAAATAAATTTGTACTCTTTTCTTCAAACACCAAATCACAGTCAATTATATGACTGTTTTTAGAATATAGCAATTTCTATTAATTTTCAACTACAAAGAGGTGTTTTCTGGAGATTCTGAGGAGAGAATACCTAGAGAGGGAATACAGAGAGAACATGATGAGGTGATATGGGAAGAGGATGTGGAAGCAGCTGTAGAGAGATTAAGACTTGAGCACCAGGAAAAGACCGCATCGCCCCTGAATTCATCAAATCGGAGGGGCAAAACTGCTAAATGCATTGCAGTATCTTTTTCAGAAGTTAATAACTGAAAAAACGATCCCTAAGAAATGGGAATACAACATAATTGTCCCAATTCACAAGAAGGGCAATGCTAGCGAATGCGAGAACTGCAGACCTATATGTCTATCCCAGGTTGTGTACAAGCTCTAAACTTCCATATTAGAAAAGAAGCTGAGAGAATTAGTTGGGGATGACTCGGAAGTGGAACAAGCTGCTTTCAGGCCTCAACGCTAGACCCAGGACCATATCTTCTCCCTCAGAACAATAATAGATAAGTCATGGGAATGGGGAAAGAGTATTTTCTTGGTATTTATAGACCTAAAAGCTGCCTTTGATTCAGTCCCTAGACAAGAACTGTGGAATGCTCTTTCAAAGAACAATATCCCGCAAAGATTGATAGAAACTATCAAGTCAACCTATCATGATTCCAAAGGGATAGTAAGAATTAATGGAAAAGAGTCTGATACGTTTGCAATTGAGAAGGGTGTAAAGCAGGGTGACAGTTTGAGTCCCCTCCTATCCATTATATACATGAATGAAATTTTAAAGATGTGCAAACGTAGGACAGCCCATACCACCATTGGAAATTGGAACATGAGGGCAATCCTTGCCCAAGTAATGGTATTCGCGGATGACATTGTCCTTATAGCTGAAACTAAGGAGAGCCTACAGCAAGCTGTAATTGAATGGGAAGCCGAGCTAGAAAGGAAAGGAATGACTATTAATGCCAGAAAAAGTAAAATATTCTGGCATTAATAGTCATTCCTTTCCTTTCTAGCTCGGCTTCCCATTCAATTACTGTTTGCTGTAGGCTCTCCTTAGTTTCAGCTATAAGGACAATGTCATCCGCGAATACCATTACTTGGGCAAGGATTGCCCTCATGTTCCAATTTCCAATGGTGGTATGGGCTGTCCTACGTTTGCACATCTTTAAAATTTCATTCATGTATATAATGGATAGGAGGGGACTCAAACTGTCACCCTGCTTTACACCCTTCTCAATTGCAAACGTATCAGACTCTTTTCCATTAATTCTTACTATCCCTTTGGAATCATGATAGGTTGACTTGATAGTTTCTATCAATCTTTGCGGGATATTGTTCTTTGAAAGAGCATTCCACAGTTCTTGTCTAGGGACTGAATCAAAGGCAGCTTTTAGGTCTATAAATACCAAGAAAATACTCTTTCCCCATTCCCATGACTTATCTATTATTGTTCTGAGGGAGAAGATATGGTCCTGGGTCTAGCGTTGAGGCCTGAAAGCAGCTTGTTCCACTTCCGAGTCATCCCCAACTAATTCTCTCAGCTTCTTTTCTAATATGGAAGTTTAGAGCTTGTACACAACCTGGGATAGACATATAGGTCTGCAGTTCTCGCATTCGCTAGCATTGCCCTTCTTGTGAATTGGGACAATTATGTTGTATTCCCATTTCTTAGGGATCGTTTTTTCAGTTATTAACTTCTGAAAAAGATACTGCAATGCATTTAGCAGTTTTGCCCCTCTGAATTTGATGAATTCTGGGGCGATGCGGTCTTTTCCTGGTGCTCAAGTCTTAATCTCTCTACAGCTGCTTCCACATCCTCTACCCATATCACCTCATCATGTTCTCTCTGTATTCCCTCTCTAGGTATTCTCTCCTCAGAATCTCCAGAAAACACCTCTTTGTAGTGGTGCCTTCATCTTTCCAAAATACCTTTGTCCCCGGTTATCAATCTGCCTCACTCATCTTTTATAATTCTTATCAGTTTGCTCTTCTTTCCTTTTATTGCCTTCATCTTTTTCCAAAAAACCTTGAGATTTTCATGATAGTCGCTCTGTAAGCTTTGACCAAATTCCTCCCACTTCTTTCTTTTTGCCGTCCTTACTACGAGCTTAGATTCATTTCTCCTTCGAACATACAGTTCCCAATTGGCCGGAGTCTTGTTTCTATTGTATTCTTTCCATGATGCTTTCTTTCTCGCCACTGATGCCTTCACCCTGTCATTCCACCACTTGGATCTTTTACATGTAGGTGAAACATAAGCAATCCCACAAATAGAAGTAGCGGCCTCCTGTATGGCTTTCTTTATTCCTGACCATATTTGATCTACACTTCCATCCATAATGGTGTCCTGAAGTTTAGAATCTAATAGGCTTGAATATTCTATTCTTTTTTCAGGTCCCTTAAGCTTATTGATATCTATTTTCTGGTATCTCTTTGGATGTTATTTTCTGTGGGGGAGATTTGAGTATCTCCAACTAATAGGAGATGGTCTGAGCCAATTTCTGCGCCTCTTATCACTTTAATATCTGTAAATAATCTTCTAATCCGTCGACTGTAGATGTAGTAGTCGATTACGCTATTTACATTCCTTTCTTCAGCAGAAAAAGTTATTTTATGTATCTTTTTGTGTGGAAAGAATGAGTTCCCAATGAGCAGATCATAGTCAACACATAAATCAATCAGTCTTTGACCAGTTCGTTCACCTCCATGCCTTCCCATAACTCTGTGTGCTCTGCCATAGTCATTTCCAGTCCTAGCGTTGAAGTCACCCACAATAATTATTTCTCTGTTCTTATCCTGGCTTTTTATGACTTCTCTTTCTAGCTCGGAGTAAAACTGTCCTTTATCCATGGCACTAGCATCTTTGGTGGGGGCATATACCTGAATAATGATCACTCTTCCTATAGATAATTCCAGATTTGCTGTAATTATTCTAGGAGATACTGGTTCCCAATTTTCTACCCTGGCAAAGAGACTGTCCCTCATTATCATTCCACCTTCCTTTGCCCTCAATCCTGCAGGAACACCAGAATAGATGAGGACATGTTGTTTGTCTAAACAAACTTCTCTGTGGCCTTTTTTCTTTATTTCACTGATTCCCAGTAGATCTATCCTGTAGGACATCATCTCCTCCACCAATTCCACTTCTTTTCCCATCAATGTTTTGATATTCCATGTTCCAAATCTTATATCCTTTTGTGTACCGGGTCGTAACCGATGGTCTGTCCTAGTCCGAGGCAAGTTAAGTTGCTTAGAATCTTATATTCTCAACTACCAGTGATTTGCCCAGTAGAAGAGGCCCCATATCCTCGGGACAACTGGCCTCCTGAATACTTATGTCCCCTCAGGAGAATGGGTGGCCGGGCAAAACCCCTCAGCATTGGGTACCTGTTGGTCCACGGGTCTTTATTCAGTGTATTCAAACCACCCCTCCTAAGAGGGATCCCCCATCCGCCGCCCAGGGGACGCGCTCCCTGGTGGACAGGTTCCGCCGAGAGAAAACTTAATTCAATAAATAATAATTTTTCATTCATTATACACAAAGAAGAAATAAACAAATAAATTGAACATGAAAATAAACCAATTAGAAGTCAGCAAATTTATTATAATTGTGTTATCAGAATGCTGCTCGATTCTCCTTGCTCGGTTTTTCTCAGAAACCAAGAGCAGGATGTACATGTACCTTGGGAGTGTTTGGTACACAGTTCAGTGGTGATTCTGATTTAACTATGTTGTGGATGCGTAGATAGCTGTTGGTCTGTTGTTGTTAGTTTATTTGTTCCTTTATTTTAGGTTATGGGGTCACGAGTGGTATGAACAGCATGCCAGTCAAGAGCCCATATTTAAAAAAATTATGAATATCAAATCAAGGAAAAAACAAAGGAAATTAAAAAATAATTTAAATAAGAAAAATGAATTCTGAAAATCTCTATTTAATACAGAAGCATTAAGTTAGAAGTTTAAAATAAAAAATAAAGTAAAATTAAGGAAATTAAACTTCAGGTGGGGATACAAAAAATAATTGAAAACACCTTAATTTAACTTTTAACAGCCCTTGGACTGGAAAAAAACTTCAATCAATCATATATTAGTATCTATAATCAACAAAACATTTTTGGACTCTTCATTTTAAATCATTTATGCAAGTGGAGAAAAAAATAATAATTTATATGATAAAATCAATATAGCTTAAAAAATTCTGCTTCTGAATCTGTACAAGCATGTTTAATTGTATGCTCTAATTTTTGAAAGATGATTAATTGCAGTTTATACTAAGAAAAATACTTACAGCTAAAACTCTTCCTTGAAGAGTAAGTTCTCCAGTCATAGCCAGTCCAGATACAAGAGGCACACCAGTAAAAAGAGACAGGATAGCACAGGCAATAGTAATCCCAGCAGAAGGGCCTTCTTTACTTACAGCTCCAGAAGGAAAGTGAATATGCAGGTCTGATTCACCCAACAAATCACAGCTTTCATCCCCTAAGCCATACTGCAGGAAAAATTAAATTACATTAAATTCAAAAGTGTAAAAGATACACATATTATGAAGGGGTGTATAAAAAAAAAGAAAAAAAAAAAAAAAGACTTTTATCAAATTTGAGATTTTAAAGGATTTTAAATGTTTTAATCCTATTTAATACTCACTAATACTTAGTAATCCTTTTAAAGTATTCTCTAAACTTTCTATATCCCATCCAACTTCTTCAAATATAGTCTGAGTTTAATTATTTGTTTCAAAGAAGAAACAGACAGTGTTTTATAAAATTCTCAAATATGGATAAGGGAGAAAGTGTTCATGACCAGCCCACTGTGTAGTGCTGGTTTATTTTAGCAGTGGGAGAGGAGTAAGGGTTCTGGGAGACCATAAATGGATATTGATAAGGTTTTGTAGGAAGCTGTTGAGTCAAATTCGTCCAAAAGTTCTTGTGATTTTGCCATGGTGTGTTGAAAGATACTGTTGGTCACCATCTACTATCCACGAGGAAGGTGAAAAAGAGTAGTAGATTGATCCCTCACAAATTCGATCCTCAACAATCAGCTAAGAGATTAGAAATTTGTGAAAATTTTAAAAAACCCTTCTGATACGAAATTCTTCTAGATTATCATCTATAATAAAAATTGGTTTTACTGGCAAAATCCAAATATCTGTAATCAAAGGCTAGATCGCGAGTAAACTACTTTTCTTGTTGGTGAAAGGGGTAATTTGAAAAAAAAAAAAAAAAAAAAAAAAAAAAAAATCCATGATTAAAGTTTATTTTAACTTTTGAAGGTATTATTTATCACAACTTTGTTCCTGATGGATGCTCTATGAATTCTGAACTCAACTGGAAAGATAGTAGGTGAAGTTGTCTGATCGTTATCCTGCTTTGGTCAACCGAAAAGGAGTTTTATTCCAACAAGACAATGATTGTCCTCACACTTCTCGTAAACCCCAAAAAAAGTATAAAGAATTTCATGGGTTCATCATCCACCATATAGCCAAGACCTCACACCATCGGAAAACTATTTTTTTTTCAAACCATGGCTCATTTTTTTCAAGGGAAAAAATTTGATAATTTTATGGTAAATAAAATTGAGGTCCAAGACTTATTTGGACAGCCATTCCAAGGAATGGTATCAGGATGGAGTCAAGCAATTTGCTAGTAGATGGCTAATGGTGATGGGTAATAATGGACTATACTTTAATAATAAATTGTGTTTTATATCAAAGATGTAATAATACAAATGTTTAGTTGAAAAATGGTCATTTCTTAATAAACTAACTCACATATCTATGGTTATATATCTATATGCCCCAAAAATATTTGAAATTATATTATTTAGAGTTCACGTGTTAGATTTGTAATATTTTTTTAAATAATTATAAAATAAGAGAAAATGAGTAAATTTCAAGCTGCAAACATACTTAGTGATATAAATAGATAGCAAAATGAGTAATAATTAATTAAATTAGGGTAATAGCTTGTTCACATTATTGGCTTAAATTAAAAATATATTTATTCATAAATAATCAATAAAGTGACATATATACGCATTCAGTTTTTTTCTACTCAAGGCAGTGGGAAGCACTAGAAAGGACCAGCTGGCTAAACAGTTAAGAAATATCTGACCAAATATTGGGTTACAAATAAATCCTCACTTCTGATCAACCAAACTGTAAACAATAATTAATATGTTTATATAATCATTTTAATATTGAGTACCAAAACTTATGGTATGCAGGTTTCAAGTTGACCCCTATCCTCATCCAAACAAATTTGCAATTTACTAGTTCACAGATATTAATTTTGAATACACATTCATTAGTGTAACGAACCAAGTTTCATTGAATTTAAACAAAAATTACAGCCATGTGATTTTAAAAAAAAATCAAGTGCCAGATTTTAAGTAAACCCCCACTCCTAATATGGTTTTACAGATTCATAGGAAGTACACTACAATTATTATTTTAGGGTGGGGGCTTAACTTTGACTCCCACGACTGTTGTTGCAGATTCAAGTCCCATGCTGAAATGGTTTATAAACAAGAAAAGCCACAATTTTGTGAATAAATTACATAGAAAATCTATATTTATCATGACATAGGGATAGCAAATAAACAAGGAGAAATAAAGTTCCAAATATTTAACCTTTTCCATGTTGAATTATAGGAAGCAAAATATAAAATAGTTCAAATCAAAATATCTGATATTTTATACATGAATATTCCATGGCTATTCCATTCCAAGAAAATTTAACTTTCTTACAGCCTTAGATAAACTTCCTCACCCGGTGCCCAACAGATCGAACCCAGTTGAGAGCAATTTGTGCTGATTCTTTCATTATATGTCCAAGACAGCCAGTGAGAGTAAGTTTACCGACTCCTCCAGGGACTCGCGTTGCCTCTACAATCATTGCATTTCCTCCGTGTCCTGTCCAGCCTAAGCCAATAGCAATACCTGGCTTAAGTGGTTTACCACATAAATCATCATCCATATATAGAGGAACCTGAAATTTAAGAAGTGTTTTAAGTAGGATTAGGAAAGTTGAACAAAATCTTTAAACCAAAATTTAGAATTTCATAGTACTAAATTACAATATTAGAATTTCATATCTGTAAAATAACATAAGATGAGCCTTGGAGCTCTTATTCTTTGATTACACTGGGGAACAACATTTTTTGTTGACTTAGATCTGACACTGTTCTTTCACTAATTCTTGGCATCTGAACCTGGGAATAACCTCAGATTTTGTCTACCGCGTCAACTTTATAAACTACAGGATATCCTCAGAAATCATAAAAATCATGTATTTAAAAGAACATTAAGTAAAAATGTACCAAATATACAGTTTACAAAACATTTAATGTAAGTTAAATCGAGTTCATACACATAAAATTGTTTAATTAATGAACATTACTTAAAAATTAATTATTAAAAATTGTAGCTTTTTCTGGAATGTTTGTGTACATTGGACTAGATGCTCCAACAATAGTCAGCCATCATATGTACGTCCCATCTACCTTGATACCTTGCTTCCATGACCCTCAAATCTTGATGGAACTCTCATTCTGCTCATCACTCACTGCACCAAGATTGTCCGGGTAATTAGCAAGGTGGCTATGTAAAAAATGCAATTTAATGCTCATGTTGCAACCTAGCTTTTGGAAGCTTTCCAGGAGTTGCTGAACAATTTTGGAGTAATTCAATGCTCATGTATTTCCAAAAAAGTCTTTAACAATGTTTTTGAATGCCATATTCATATTCCCCTTCTTCCAAAGAGAAAACTGACACGGGGACTTCGGCTGATTGCGGTACTGGGCGTATAGCTAATGGTAAACTAGGATACTCTACATTCCATATTTTACATTTGTTTTTCTTTTTATATCCTGATGTTTTCACTATACAAAAGTGATAATCACTTGAAATTGATAAATCACTTCATACCAAAAGGAAGATTAGCATGTGTTCCCTTGGTCCACATCCATAAACCTTCAACACACTGTTTACACACTTTATGAGGTGCCCATGCTTTATCTTGATCACTAAGTTTCACTTTAAAATAGGCAAAATATGAATGTCTGACAAGTGTACTGATGCTTGTCCTTTGACTGGGAATGATAAAACTGCCACATATATAACAAAACAAATTGGGGCTGTTTTCGCACTTTCGACACGTAGGAACAGAGGTAGCCAAAAGGAAACATTTCAGTTTAAACACATTATATAGTTCTGTACACTTCCGTAACAAAATACTAAATACTGCTTACTCACAACGTTTCACCACAGTATAACAGGCGTAACTAAACAGGCAGGTCTAGACCAGCTTGCGCCCTATCCACATAGAAACCGGACGTGAGGTGATAGAAAAATAAAAACAGTTCTGAAACCAGCAAGCCTAATTCTATAGAAAACAGCTAAAAAATCTAACTCAACAGAAATTGAGTTTCAAATTGTTCCCCAGTGTTATTAATCACTAATAGCTCAAGAACTTATAAAATTTAGAAAACTAGTAACTATGTCTTCAACTAATGAAGGAATAATAATGAGGTGCACTTTATAAAAATTAAGAAAAAAAAAATTGGAGATTGTTGGCTGTCAAACTTTATGAGGAAGGACGACAAGTCCTGACAAAGAGGTTCTGCCTTGAGCTTTGAAAAAATAAAAACTAATTTGAAAAAAAAAAAATTTATTTTTGCCAATGTTTTGGCCTAAATTTCAGGTCTTCTTCAAAACAACGGGGTGATGGAGGGAGAGAGTATTTTACTTTAGAGTAGCTAAATCATGCCAGAGAGATAGAGGTCTTCTATTATACCAAATAGAAGACTCCCTACATCACCAACATTGTACTGGAGAAGGCCTGGAATTTAGAGTGAAATGTAGGCAATAATAAAAACTTTTTTGTTTGTCTAACAGCAAGTTTTGCTTTGCTTCTTCCCCAAACCTAAAGTCCTCATTTTTGCACTTGCAAGTATGCCTTCCAAGCTATTTTCTTCCTTTGCTTTCATGAGGCCTGCAGGACCTAGTCTATTATATCCTTCCATAATTCATTCATTGGTGATCTAAGGTATATTTCATGCAGTTTNTTAGTTAGGCCGGCTACTCTTTTTTAACATTTTATTTCTGAGGCAGTGAGTTTGCTCAATACCCCCTCCTGTCCTGAAGGACCAAGCTCACACTTCCATTTCCTAACTACCAACTACTCTAGATGTCCTTTGCATTCATATTTTTAAGACTTCATCTTATTCATAATCTCCAAAAGCAAAAAAATTTTTTTCTTCTTCCAAAAACAAGTGATATTGAAAATTAAAGGACATCCCTCCATGGATTACGTCTCAATACTGTCAAAACCTTCTTGCAAGTTTAAATCCATGATAGATTATAATACTCAGGCCTTGAACAACACCAGAATGCATAGGTATTCCCAATTTTTCAATTTATTTCTTAGATTTTAAGCACTCTTTAGTTTTAATTAGGTGGTTTTAATTGACTTAACTAGTAGCTACTTCAAAGTTTAATACAATGGCTACTAGAGGCATTTTTATGTCCGAAATGTCAAAATTTCATATGTTAAATAAGGTTTTTGAGGTTGCTACCATTTGCACCACCGAGGGAGTTTGATAATTTCAGGTTCCCCGTACTTTACTTCAATTCAAATATTTAATAAAATGTGGGATTACTTTACCACAATTATCATCATGATTTGAAAGTTGCAGATGTTATGAGGATCATCGAACAATGGTGTGCTAAGAATAAGCCCTCTGAACTGTGACTTTCTTGAAAGGAAATATTTCCTGCCGGGATTTACCAATATAAAAAAAATTGATCAAACCATCAAAAGAGGTAATACTATTGAGTGTGGTCATAGGGGAAATATAATGTTTTCTTTCTCATATAAAGGAGATCGAAAGTAAGACCTTCAAGAGAGGGAGAGACGGAGGTAGTGAGTGAGAGAATAAAGCCATTTCTTACCCCAAGAATATCTTCTAAGTCTTCTTTGTCAATCAAAATTGGCAATGTATCCACTTGTGAACTAGCTATTTTTAATGCAGCTGTTCTACAAATTGCAGCTAGTTTTTGTTCAAGTTTTCTCACACCTGCCTCCTTTGTATAATCCCGAACTGTAAATAAAAATAAAATTTGCCAATCAGTAGTGCCAAATCAATTGCTTTATTGTAGTGTTGAGGCTGATTGGCTCAAAGAAGAAAAAGCTTTTAAATGAGCATTACTAAAATATAGTTTACAAAATGATAAAATTGAATAACACTATAGAAAACTATTGATCAATAGATCAAGGTAATAAATTATGTATAGAAAATGAAAATATTAAAAACTGTTGAGCTCCATTGGAAAAATTTTAAAAGATTAAAGCAATATCACTTTAAAGTCTGTCAAACAATATCAATAAACCAAAAATATTACTATTTAAACTTAATATTCTATTTCTACAAGTCATAAATACCTATGATCTTCAATAGAAACAAAGTTAGATAATAAATCATAAATATTTATAATTTATCAGTAAGGTAATCAATTTTTTATTTACAGTAAAATTAATTTAATATAGTCCTTGCAATAACTAATTTTAAACCAATAAAGAAACGTTTGTGGCCTGAAGTACAAGTTTTCTGGTAAATAATCCATACATGTATTTGGCCAGAGATGGACAATGTCCGAAAGCGGTTGCCAACAGAAGATTGTTTGCAGAAACCAATGAAGACAGATAATAGAAGGTACGTATGATAGTACAAGTTTTCTCTTAAGGAAAATTTCAAGTTATACCAATCAAAATATATTCAATATTCATTGAAAGATAATGAAAGGATTAAGAACAAATTCACATTGATAGGCAGATAATTTATTAAGAAAGGAAATAAATTTCAATGTAAATAAAAAAATAAAATGTTTGAAAATGAAAGAAAATTTCAATTAAAATTTTTAAATTAATATAAATTTTACATTATATTTTCTCATATTATGCTTTTTCTAGTCAATATTATCAGAAAAAAATCAAGATATATATTAAAGAATAAAATATTTGGAGAGCATTAAAAATATATTTAAACTCCCATCCCAATTAAATAAAACTAAATAAAATAAGAAAATAATATTACTTGGGTATTTAAAAAAAAAAAAATATCAGTAGTTATACTAAATACAAAAACATTTCAAGATTGGTTATTAAGTTTTCAAAGAATTTTAAAAATATGGTAAGTAAATACCACACGTGTAAAAAATGATTTTATAGTTTAAAATAAATATCTTTAATAAGAATGAATTAAAAATAATAGGTTAATTTACTTACTTATTGAATGTACAGCATCATCAGTAATCTGAAGAGAATTTGAGTTCAATCCATGTTTGGACATTTGCTTGGGCAATAAATGACGAATGGCAATATTGAACTTCTCAACCTTGAAATGCATCAAAGAATGAAACGTAAAAACTAGAGCAGACAGTTTAATTTTATATTTATATGTTTAATTATATTTCATTAAATTATATGTAAATATGATCAATTATAAATAAATGAAAAACAAATGTCCATGAAAGGTAGTCTGCATAATATTTTATATTGTTTAAATTAAAATGAATAAAAATATAAGACAATTTGGTTAATTTTTAGCAGATTTCCTATAAGGAAATTTAACAAGTGACATTTGGCCAAAGATTAATAGAAAAATATGCCTCTTGTCTTAAGAAAATCTTAGTATGTCTTCCCCGATCCTACATAAGAGAAGCCAAAATATATTCCGTTACATTATATAAACTAATTGTCCTTTTCTTGAAATATTCAATTCAATAAGTTCATTTAATTAATTTTTATTAAAAAATGTTTTTTGAAATTTTCATTTACAAGTTACAAGTTTTGGTCCATTTTTATCCATCATTCTCCTTAATGCCTATCAATGTAGAGGAGCCTCGACCCAAGTGTGTCAAACCTCCCACTTCAATTTATTCACTTATAATGTTATTCCTTCTGAGACACCACTGAGTTAGGCCGGCTACTCTTTTTTAACATTTTATTTCTGAGGCAGTGAGTTTGCTCAATACCCCCTCCTGTCCTGAAGGACCAAGCTCACACTTCCATTTCCTAACTACCAACTACTCTAGATGTCCTTTGCATTCATATTTTTAAGACTTCATCTTATTCATAATCTCCAAAAGAAAATAGAGCTGATATTATCTCCTTGCTTTAGGCCCCTCTTCATGTTGACTACTTTTCTCTTTGAGCATTTATAGTAAGATTTAATGGAATCTATAAGTTATTATGGGACCTTCTTTGCCTTTATGCATTTGCTATTTTAGCTCATGGTAGGGGATCGAACACAGCTCTCAGATCCAAAAAGATTAGGTAAGAATTCTTACCTAGATCTCAAGCCTTCTCTATAATTGCCCTTAGTAAAAAATTTGGTCTTGGGCATGTCTTAAGAAGTAAACACTTCTCTACTATCTGAGTCTTCTCCAGGATTCATATGTATAATTTTTGGGTGACCTGGGACAAGCATGTAGTTTTATAGTTATAGCATTAACTTGTGCTTTCTTTTTTATGAATGAATCATCATGGATGATGATATTATTTCCCCAATCTTTAGGAATGCTTTCTTATCACGAACTTTCTATTACCAGAAAATGTTCCCGCTTTGGGGCACTCTATCATGCCATTTCCTCTGCATTTTATAAATACTGAAAAAACATCATTTGCTCCGGCTGATCTTCCAGTGTTCATTTTCTTGATGGACATTGCTACTTTTTCTTCCCATATAGTACCATTGTATTCTGTCCAACTTCCTGTTCTCTCTATGTCTTCATTCTCTTGGCATTGGAGATTGTCGAACATCAGCGAGTAGTGCTGTTTAGAGCTTTCTCTGCATTATTCTTATTATCCTGATTGGTTTACTTTTCTTGCCTTTCTAGGTTTTTAACTTTTCTAGAAAAGTTGTATATTTTCATTATAATAACTTTTTTGTTTGACTAACAGCAAGTTTTGCTTTGCTTCTTCCCCAAACCTAAAGTCCTCATTTTTGCACTTGCAAGTATGCCTTCCAAGCTATTTTCTTCCTTTGCTTTCATGAGGCCTGCAGGACCTAGTCTATTATATCCTTCCATAATTCATTCATTGGTGATCTAAGGTATATTTCATGCAGTTTTGTTCCAAACTCTCCTCTATATGTTTTTCTTGAATTAGTGGATTATGTAACTCATAGAATCTTTAAGTGTTTACCGTAGCTCAAGGAGTTACGTATCAACGATGAGCATGTGGTCTGAGCCTATTAATGCTCTTATGACTTTTACATCAAAGAAAAGCCATATGCTTATACTGTATAATTAATCTAATACTGTTAGCATTCCTCTCTTGCAGACAAATGTTTTCTCATAGACCTTTTTTTATGAGGGAATAAAGAGTTTCCAATTAATAGGTCTTAGTCTGTGTAGAAATCAATTAGCCTCTGATCATTGATATTTTTTGTATATTCTCTAATATATTTCCCCATCACTCCATGGGCTCAGCTGAAACCATTTCCTGTCATAGCATTGAAATCACCCATAAGTGTTCTGCATTCTTGTTTTGTGCCTTCATTACTTCTCATTCTAACTCTGCATAGAATCGTACCTTATCTAAAATGTCAGCATCCACAGTAGGGGCATATAATTGTATAATAGCTATCTGGTTTGCCACTTCTTCTGTACCTTTATACATTACAATTCAGTAAGACACAGGATTACATTCTTCTAACTAAGTGAACATATTTTCTTTCATTATTATAGAAACACCTTCCTTAGCTCTCGCATTTTTTGGGGCTCTTGAGTTTAAAATGGTATAGTTTCTTGGCCAAATGCCTTTATTCTTGACCGTATGCCAAGAATGTCTTCATGACAATCTGTCATATCTGCTATAGTCTCTTCTTCCTCTTTAGTGAGTGTGTTTATGTTCCATGTAGAAAATCGAACATACTTATGAGTACAGTGTCTTAACCATTAAGATTAATCCTGTTGAAAGCCGTTTAAAGAGCTTTAATACTGCCTTGTAGGTGATTAACCCAGCAAAACAGGCCCAGAAATCTCGGGACAACTGGTTGTCTGGCTATGCCTCAAACTTGGGTCTTTCCAAGGAAGGTGATCCAAGGGTGTGTACGGATAAATAATGGTGTTAAGTGTACTGCTCTGTAGTGCGTATGAACTGTGTATAGAACTCGAATGCCCAGAAGTTCGTTAGGCCCCACTAGCTTGGCTCTGACTAGTCACTGCGGGGTTCTTATCCACCTTCATATTAAAATTCAATTTGAGTTCTCATTCTATTTCCAAAATTTTTTTAATGTAATGAATTAAGTAATTAAAACTCCATTAAATATGGAAAGCTAATTAAACTAAAACTAAAGGTTATTCTGTCAAAGTAATTTGGTTAAGCGAATAGAATCACCATAAATTAATATTTGTACTTGAACTTTTCAAGTAATCCTCCCCACTTCAAGAATATATCATGTGAAATGTTAAGTAATTTTGTTAAAACTTTGTTAACTATAATAAACTAGAAGGACTTATGTTTTTATTCTTGGAAAATGATAAATAACAAAAATCATAATTGTCTTATAAATAGTAGTACTAAGGCTTCCTTGTTTTCTCTGTCAATTAAAGGAAAATGTATAAGTACAATAAGGAAATCTTTTAACCATAAGGATGGCACATCTAAAAATAAAAAATAATCTAATCAAATAAAATTACCGAAGTATACCCAGAAACAAAAATGATTTCCATTCTGTCTGCAAGTGGAATAGGAATACTATTGAGAGAATTTGCAGTTGCGATAAAGGTAATATTTGATAAATCAAAAGGCATTCCCAAATAATGGTCAGTGAAGTGTGAATTCTGCTCTGGGTCAAGAACTTCCAACAGAGCATCCTTTGGACTTCCCATGACACCTTGCCCCTAAAACAATTTTAGAAGAACATAAAATTCTAAAAATAAATATTAAGGAACTTATATTTATTCTACTAACACAAAAATGTGAAAGTTGTTTTCACAAACTATTTTGTTTGATAGATGATAATGGCTAATATTTTAGGAATGATTTTGATTAGTATTAACAGAGGGATTAGTTAAAAAGTTGGAGAGAAGTGTAATGAACTGCATTGCAACTTAAATTTTCATGCCTTCCTTATTAAAGTTTTTGAAGAACTGTAATGCTGAATGTTATTTTAGTATTATCAAACCATATTACCAGGTTACCATATTTATTATATTTGAATTCAATTTAAAAAAAAAAAAGAAAGAAAAAAAAAACCATAAATAGATTCAATAAAAACATTTTTTTTTTCCACTTTTCACAGCCTTCAATATTCCCTTGGAATTAATATGGCTTTTAAGAATCCACACTTAAATATTCAATTCTATTCTACTAATGATCATTTAAGATATTTGGAAAAAATAAATTGAGAATTTCATTTAAGAATTAAGCAAACCTCTCGCACTGCTAACTGGAGGTCTTATTCTGAAGGGTTTATTTAACATTCTCATTAACCTTTAAGGTCTGTGACTGCTTATTTAACATTAGACTCCAAAAATATTGATCATAATCTACTCTATCTAAATTAACATAAAATATATTGTGAATTCTCACAAGAGAAATTCAGATGTTTCTATAGATTCACACTTCCATAAAATCCATAGTAACTCATGAACAACCACCAAATATTTTAAAAAAGTATTGGGGAAAACATAAACTCACTATTTAGCTGTAAAATATTGTTTATAAAGAATCAATCAAGTAGTTATAATTTTATTATGGCAGTAAAATATTCCCATGATATTTATATTCATATTGATTTACATTTTTTTATATACTCCTAATTTTTTTTTTAATAATAAGGCATGTCAACCACGTAGGGTCACTGTTATCTCTAAACTTCTCCCTTTCCAATAAATAATAGCCTGACTGAAATCTTTTTTAAAAGTCAAACCCGAGTGGCTATGTTTTAAAATTTATATTTAATAAATGAATTATTAACCCGAGTCAGGGGAAACAAATTTTGACATCTTAGTGACAGATCCTGTCTAGTTAATACTATTTCTTCTTTCCTGATATCTCTAGTTGAGCTGTTCCATTTATTTATATCAGTCTTGATCTCTCTCAGCTTGTCACCGAGCTCCAATGACATCCAATATGCATATCATAGAATTTTAATTCCATTCTTTGCTGCCTTATAAAGATCTCATGCTGGAATCCTTGAGTATTTAACTTCATCTTTTATATATAAATTGGAATTGAATTTTAATATTTTATAAATATATTAGCCGACATGTATAATATATTTTTTTTTTAACACATGAACTGGAGTCCATGTAAATTTGACTAAATATTTATTTTTTCTAGGTATGCAATAGAAGTGTGCATGCCCATAATGAGAGATTTCTCAGCTAGCAAGTTTTTTATACCTAGTATTGTTGCAAGCGAGTCAATGCAAATCACTATATTATCAACAGGAATAAATAATGAAATAATAATTTCAGAGTGAATGTTAGCTGTTAATTTAAGCACACGAATATAATTTAAATGTGTAAACTACTTACATTTGGTAGAACTTTTGGTTTTTGAATTTTTAAGAATTAATTCCACTCTATCTATGAGTGGAGCTTTAATTTGCTCCTTGTTCAATTAGTTCTGATTTAATTTTCCTTCAGAGCAGGTAGAAGAAAGAAGCTCAAAGAAAGATATGATTACCTTAGAATAATTTTAGTGACCTATGAGCTGTGAACTGAATGAAGGTATTATCAAAGCTTTTAATAAGATTTAAATTTAATGAGTTTTAGGAATGATTTTTTTTCCTAGTAAAACCAAACCATTTGTTAAAAATTTTAATTAACTGTGAGGAGCGAAACTTTTAATGAACTGACAAATAAAAAACAGACTGAAGTTATTGAACATTTTATTTTTGTCACATATTGTCATAATTAAACATTTCAGTTCTTAACTTCAGTGCTGTACTTCTGTTAATTATTAAAAAGAAAAATTATGTCAGGGGGTTTAGTGTCCATTTCTAATTCCACATACTCATTATATGAAATTAAAAAAAAAACACTAATTGGGAAAAATATAAAACATTAACAACATAAAAAGAAAAAGATGTTTACTTCACTGAGTAAACAAACAGGAGAGGTTAAGCACTATCATTATAATTCCCTACAGCAGCTCAATAGACTTCCTCCCTCTATGGATCTCAACATGCTACTACTACTTCTAAGTTGATCATAGATTTATTTATATTATTTACATATAAAAAAAGAAAGCCTCATAATTATGTTTTGTTGATATTTAATATTTTATCAATTCCAATGCTCTTATCAATTCTTAAATGTAAATTTAAGCTTTCAAACATCATTTATAAAATTTTTATTATTTTGTTATAAACACCAAAATAATTTTAATTGACAAAAATAAATCAAAGCAAGAAAATAAATAGTACCAATTTATCAATCTCATCCAGAAGAATGACTGGGTTGTTCATGGCTGCTTGTTTAAGTGCCTGAAGTATCCTACCAGGCAGAGCACCAATATAAGTTCTCCTGTGACCTCTAATTTCCGATGAGTTACTAACACCACCAAGAGATATTCTGCCAGGAAAAAGAGATAGCTCAGCACAACAAAATTATCTTTTTTCTTACACTAATAACAAATTTATGTTTGCTACTTTTTAATTACTTCTAGATGAACACTATATTTTCTCAAAATAAAACAAAAAAAATATAACCTAAATAACAACAACTTATCTCCATATAGTCCTATTGGTAAAAATAAATCTATCTGCATGTCAAGATTGATAAATAACAACAATAATAAAAATGATTACACATTACATTATTTTCTTAAATTGTTAAAAAGTTTAAATAAGCTTTTTTCTAATTAACTAATAATTAATTATTATGACTGTTTTTTAAAATTATCAATGAACAAATTAGTGTTATTTCATTAACCTTAACTAAATATTATGCCTGTTTCAATGAAAAAATCTATGAACTCACACTTGTCATTTAAAGTAACCCCTAACTCCTATTTGACTGATTTCACTGTATAATGAACTTTCTCTTTCAATTTATATTTAAAAGTGATAGCCAAATTTCATTAAGTAAAACAACTAATTGAAGCATCTAGGACATAAAGTGAAAAATTTATTCAGGTTAACCCCTATTCCTGTATGTTCAAATTGACTTTATAACTGCTACAATATGATTTTTTTCAACAAATAAATCTGTGTTGAGTTACATTATTCTAAATTAAATCTTATGCTCACTACATCAAAATAACATTTTTTATGTGCACTTGAATCATTTTGGTCCGATTTTGCTCAATAACTCACTTAGCTTTTTGTTTTGTATTTAACGGCTGTATGACTAATTTAATTTTTTAAAAACTGAAAACTGCCCTGTAGAGCATTAAGACACATAAATAAATTTATATATTTCAGTTTCCGGTGCCAAATAGCTAGGATCAGAGAAAATATAATAAAAAAAAATTGTTTTTAAATCAGTCATAGAACAATCTAAATAGCTGTCCCTTTGGAATTTGCTAAAACTGATGACAAGTCAAGACAAAACCCACGATTACAGAAAGATTAAAAAAACATAAACAACTCGTAAAAGACCTGGGAGGTTTCAGCTTTCTCCAAAGCAGGCCAGTCTCTTCAACTAACTCGCTAAAGTTAAAAATAAAATAAAAAGAATATATTTTATGCTTGTGAACGGTGTCTACACGATTGCTACGTCATGTGTAACAAAGCCAAACTCATCTGAATATCCAAATAATATCCTCTTTGTGATTGTGTATAAATGTGAGTGTGAGTGTGTGTATTTATGCATAGATTTAAAAGGAAATATAGCTATGTATACCATAATGTTTATTACTGTTTGATCGTAAGGTGTACTTGTCACATGAGTCTAGAAAATTGCAAGTGTTTAAATATCTTTATCTGGGGCGCCGGGATAGCTCAGGGGATCCGTACGGGTCTCGCAATCCTGACGCCGCGGGTTCAAATCCCGCCCAGGTCAATCTTTTATTTATAATATAGAAGGTTGTCCTGAGCCATGGGTGTTTAAAATAGGGTGGCAACCTGTAGATAGCCCCTCCCTCCAATGACCCTTAGTGGTTGCAAGGGAGGCTAACACAGAAAAAAAAAAA
>KZ809151.1:105106-126412 GCA_000696205.2 Oncopeltus fasciatus | reverse complement strand
CCCCCCCCCCCCCCCAGCCCTTTCTGGGGATATCAAGCTGAGAATGGCGGCCACTCACATAAATATGTCAACCCTGACTCTAATCACCCTCTACAAGAAAGAGTCCGTCTTCCTTCCCGAAAAGTATATCATCCACCCTTTATTTGTAGTCCGCCCGCCCCCTCCCCCTTTTTATAGTATATAAAAATTCCTCCCTAGAAGGGGCTTAACATATTTATAATTCCTAGCATCATTCCTTTGAGTGAGAAAATATTATTGTTTACTTTTCTAATCTTAATGGAGGTGGCGGTGCTCTTCTGACACATTTAGATGTTTGCATAAGTCTGCCAGGAATCATACAATTCTGTCTGGCTGGTGCAGAGTGAACAAAGTAAATTTTCCATGTTTCATTAAAAATGGGATTAAATAAAATTATAAAGTAAAATAATTAAGAAACACATAGTATATTATAAATTTATTACTTATGAATTATAAATAAGTAAATTATAATACTGTCTCCACACATTCTCCTTCTTACATTTATGAACTCCTTACCTTCACATCCTCAGTCCGTTCACGCCACACTAGATCCCGTACCTAATTATGTCATCTTATAAACTCCTCTTCCTTGATATTTTATTCTTTAATATTTCTTTTTCTCCTAATTATTTTATTACTAAGATATTGACTATTTTAAAAAAAATTTAATATCTCTTTAAACGCCTCCTTCTACTACTGACTTCAGTTGTTGAGGGACTCTTCCAATGATTGCAAAGTGCACACACACACATATATATTATAAATATAAACCTTACGTAAAATTTCCAAATTTATAGAATTATGAAAAAATAAGAAATATAAGCACTTATATTATAAATATTTACTATCATTAATAATAATCAACTTCTTGCTGCTAATGAATTAATTACTGCGATTATAGTATATATGAAGTTTATATATGTGTGTGTGTGTGTTTTCTGTATTTTATTTTGCCACGGTGCATTTGTTACTTATGTTATAAATACTGTTTTTGTTTTCCCGAGGAATGGCAAATATATCGTCTTTATATACCTATATATCCATAATTCTCAATGGCTGACGGACTGAAGTGATCTCCATCAAAGAAAAGGGAATGGAGATGGCTGGAGTCACTCTTAGGAAGGAATAGCAAGAGCCTGTAGTAGAGACGACATTTACGTATCAGAAAGTAATTCAGTTTTGTGATGGGACTCATGACTGTCACTTATGACATGACCATGAAAACCATATATTCATGATTACAGAGCTCCCTGTGTGCCAGAACCTACTCGTCCCAAGATTCGCGAGTACATCTAAACAACTAATCCCGCATCCTCACTCCTTCCCCATATACACTTAGACTTAGAAGGTCAACGCACTTTAGATGGGTTGGTCTTTTCAGAAGGGAGCTGATCAGTCCAGTTCCTCATCCCGGTAACCTTCAAGACCTGTGAGGTTCTGTAGAGGTAAACTCCCTTAAGTGTCACCTGTAGCCTGACGGATCTTCTCAAGCCTGTGGACCTTGTGTGTTTTTCTTTAACACCAGCACGTCAGCTGTACTTTATCTAGGAATTATGGATTCAAATAAAGGACTTTCTGAGTCCTATATATTATATAGGGGGATATGGGAGGGTTATAAAAAAGACCAAGGAAAAATTGTCATAATTATCATTGTCGATAGAGGTTATATAAAATAACGATAGCAAAATTTAATTCATTAATCTCTTACATTAACACTTTACAGAAACGCTTACGCCTATACTTATCAAGCTTAACTTGCCTGTTTATTGTCCTTTTCCATTCGTAAAAACAATTTAGCCNATCTGTGTGTGCATCATCTCATCATATATATATAAATGTATGTATATTGTTCAGGAATTGGGAAAGCTCGTAATTAGGGGACCCTTACCGGGAGGGGACACTTGAATGCAGCCACCTGCTCCCAGATGACGCTTAATTTACAGTTCTTCCATACTCCTCTAGAAGGATCTAAACGGTTATAAACGCAGCATGACAGCAGCCCTCTATTGAGTCTCAGAGTTGCTCAGATTGCGCGTTTTAGAGCAGGCTGGTCGTGGCTCTTGCAGTGCCGGTGACAGTGAAATGCTGAGTAACAGTAACTAATGAGTATAGATTTCTTCTAGAAAATTCAGTTATTCTAAAGCCTCTTTGTAAATTAGTACTTTTAATTTATTTTTACATATTTGTAATTAACTGTGAGTTATTCATATTTGTTTTTATTTATGTATTAGTTAATAAGGGTAGTACTTTAATTGTTATCAGTAGATTTAATTATTAATACCACATATTTGTTATTAGTAAGAATAATTATTTATCTACAGGGGATAAATAATTGTTTAATATTTAGGTCTTGAGTAAATATTATTTATTGAAAGAAACTAACTTTAATTTAATTTGGTGATAAACTATTTTATTCAATAATTATTAGCATTGCATAATAACATCGTAGCATAACTAATTAAAGTATAAACTTGAATTTATTGGCTAAACTTATTTTATTTTATTTATTAATTTTTAGGCGGCAATTTATTTATTTTTTATTTTTTTTAGAGATAAAGTTATTTTATTCAGAAAGTATGAAAACAAAGGAAGGGGATATGTAGGAAGAGTGGGGAGGTTTGCGATGCGATATTTTCAAGCGTGTACGTCGGATGTCAGAAGAACAAAGCAAGTTCTCGGAAGATGTCTAGTTATTGTCCAAACTCAACACCGCCTACAACAAAGCAACGGAAAAAAAAAACTTACAAAAAAAAATCTAAAAACCTTAACAAGCCTTTGTTTGTACTCTAATGTGTCCCTGATTGATGCTTCTTCACTTCTCATTTTTCATTTCCTGAATAAAATACTGCAAGGATTTTCTTCCCCTTTTTTTCGAGGTTGGGGGGAGGGGGTTGAGAGATTTATATTTTGTTAAATCCCCTTCTTTTTGTCTCACCCCCTGTCCATCTAAATCCGTCTTTCACTTTGTTTAACTGGAGTTATTTTTTGCGGGAAATGTGACTGTTATCACTTTATATCCATCGGCTTAATGTTCCATTTCTGAGACTAATTCTCTTGGAATTTTCAGAGCGTTATGCCCTTCATAAAGATTTTTCGTGTGTGTACAGGGTTTTTTTTTTTTTTTTTTTTTCTCTACATTCGCTAATTTGTTTTGTTGATTTATTTATATAATTTTTTTCAAGGTTTTGTAGGTGTATATTATTTCATGTTATTTCATTTCTTCGCCTTAGGTTGTCCACTAAGCTATAATGACTTAAAGTTATACGCCATTTACCATTTCATCTTCCGGGTTGGANGAACGGTCCTTCGAGGTACTCCTGGATCTTCGGCGGGAATACATCTAGGTTGTGACCTAGTGCCCATGGCGGCCGCAAGAGAGCCTGAAGAACATTTTGCATGACTCCACGTAATGAGCATGCTCAGGGTCAATGGGGATCTTTTCCTTCTACCCAGCGGAATGTCAGAGTTTTCCTTTTGGATTTCCTGGTAAATTTAGCTGTTTCCTTTCAGGCACTATTTCAATAACTTCTTTCATTCCACATCGATTCTACTTTGCTGGAAATGAAAATATAGCACGTTAAAAATTGAATATATATAGTATTTATACATTCTAACGTAATGTTTTAATTATTATTATTTTGAGGGTACTTATAATTACTCTAGCAATCACAATTTTAAAAATTAAGTGACCATCAGTGTTTATCTTGGTTTTTGCTTACTGTGATAAATTCATTAAATTCAAAAATGAGAAAATCCAAGTAGAGAATTTGTCAATAATTTCCTGACTGTTAGAATTGTATAAAAAAAATTACATTATAATGAAAATGAAATCTAATTTTCTGACATTTATGCTCTATTATATATATATTTTCTAAATGCATATTAATGAAAATATATTTGTATAGAGGAAGGAAATGTAGAATAAAAATGCAATCATTTCACATATACATTCATATATACATTTATTGTATATATATACATATACTAGTGGACCCGGCAAACTTCGTTTTGCCAAAAAAAAATTTTTAGGGCTTTGCTGGCCCTATGCAAACATTAGTGTTGTATAATCACACGATTTAAATAGAGCTTTTAACCCAATTTACGGCCTTCAAATAAACATTCATGGAATACCTATCATAAAGTTTTTTCACAGAATAATTTACATATGGTGTAGATATTGGCTCAATAAAAAAAGAAACACATGTATTTAAGGCAAATTGGAAATGAAAATTTGATTTTGCCACGCCCCTCCGCCCGCAGACCGAAAATCAAAAATCAGATTTTACAGTGTCACCCGCCTGAATATTCTGAGGATTCCCTGAAAATTTCATCAAAATCGGCCCAGCCGTTTTAAAGTCTATATGTTACATACATACACATATATATATATATATATATATATATCGCAGGGCAAAAGTGATAGGGAATTAAGTTTTGCTTCTTTTCTAACAATGAAGAAGATATTGTCGATTATTGTATTTGATCTCCCTGTAAAATTCCCAACCGCCTTCCCCCCAAAAGAAATTTCAGCATAAACTATTCCAACTTTTCGTTTCATGTTTCAAAATGACACAGCAAATTTCCCTTTGAGAAACTCAAAGAGTCTGCCGCTTTCTGGTAGTTAGCGTGCGTGACTCTCGTTCCCAAATTCCAGAGTTTCGAATACCCCAGCGAGCATTAATTAGTTGGTGAGTTCATCAGCGGCCTGCCTGCGGGAGGTGGGGATTCTCTGGGAAGTGGAGGACTCGTTCCTGGGAGACCTTCCTTTGGACTGACGGCACCCATTTAGGGAACTAAATCAGCACGGTCACAATGCGCAAGAACTGGAGGAATAGCCTAGAAAGAGTTTGGTAACAGGGATTGAGAGAATTCGTCTTCTGAATGCTACAAGATCAGTGATCCAGTTATCTTTACTAGGGAATGTACGTAAAGGGTAGATAAAGATCACCGAGGTCTTACCTAATGGATTGGTTTAAAATTCTTTAAGGTTAAAAAAACAAGTGAATGGGACTTTTTTTTTAGTTTTAGCTTCTCTTTTAACAATTTAGTCATGGAGGAAGGGGTTATCTACAGGTTGCCACCACATTCTAAACATCCATGCCTCAGGACAAGCTTTTATTTATAGATAAAATCATTTAAAAAAAAAAAAAAACTCTGAGTGGTCCCAGGATTGGGAGACCCGAACGGATCTCACGAGTTACCCTGGCGCCCCACCCCATCTGTGTGTGCATCATCTCATCAATTATTGAATTGTTCTTTCAAATTTTGTAGAAATTTTAAATAAGGAATTAGTATAATTTGCACCGATGAACCTTCCCGATCCGTAATTATATGAGGTTTTACTACATACCTCGGACGTAATTTAAATTAAAACGTAATAAAAATAGGCATATGAGATTTAATATTGTATTTTGCAGAAATATATATTGTGAAGCAGCAGAATTAGCAGATTGAGATAACCTAAATTCCTTCTCTTGATTAAAAACTTTCTTAAAACGACCATTATTTTTATAATTCTGTCTTTCACTAACATATCTAGAATGGATTTATCAAAAATAGGCATAATTTGGCACATAATTTACTAATAGGTGCCCATTTTAAAACCAAGCTATAATAAAGAATCCATTTAAAAATCATGATAGGACGTTTAGAAATATTTCTCGAGGGAGCAATTATACCTTAGGCAAATTATAACCTTCTGCTGTAGCCATTATGTCAATATTAATGTAAAAGACCGAAGTGGAAAAATCTTTATAAAATGATAAGAAGATGCTAATCTGGCGGAGATATGAATCTGTGAAGGTATTCAAATGTCGAAATTACAGAGCGNCAGTTCATATGATAACAAAAAAAAATTAAAGTAAAATTAATAATAGTTAAGCAGAATGTTGACATTATTATTTAAGAATTAATGAAGTTGTTATGACCTATATAATATATCTATTTTTTTTTCTGCTGGAAAAAAAAAACACTCACACAACTAAAAATAAATGAAAATTAGTAACGTGGAAACAGTGTTTAAGGTGAACAATAAATGCAAGGGAATAGAAATCTAACTGTCTCAGACAGGACTCGAACCTGGATCTTCTGTTATCCGGGCTGGCGTGTTAGCCAATTGCACCACCGAGTCTAGCCAGATAATCTCTCCAACTCCCCGCACTTTACTCCGACTCTAAATCCCCAAGTAAAACGAATATATCGTCCTATGCTTGAAGGAGCTGACATTGTCGAGCTATTTATTAGACTCTCGTTATTTTCTTTTATTTATTTTTATAAATATTGTTGTTATCTCCTTAAGTACCCCTCGTCCTACATTTTATTGGGATTCGTTTGGTATAATGTTATTATATTATTATAAAACATCAAACGTGAAATATTATCTACTGATCTATAACATAAAAACATTTTAAAATCCTATTAGTAAAGATGCATCGATTTTTTATTTTTTTTCTAAACCTTTGCTTGAAATACTTCCTAAAAAAATCCAATAATTGAGGAAAACTTTCTTTATTTTTTATACCAACTGAAGAAAAATTAATATAAGTTTCTCAAAATATATAACTTCAAACTTTGTTCAATACTTTATTTATTACAGCTGAACGCTTCCTTGACTCACGAAGGTCTCTACAAGTCATCTTGTGATCTTCGGAGTTGTTAATTTTGAAAAAACTTTTTTATAGATATCTGCTTTTTTGTTTTATCTCCCTATATATCCTTACCTATTCACCGATTCCGCTCAAAAACTGTACTGTTTTCCTTTCCAATTTATTTTTATATTTTGGATTTGATCATAATCTACCTAAAAAATTTACTTCATGTGGATTCATATAAAAAACAGTATTGTATCTACATAGACAGATTCGCCCTTGTAAGCAGTAAAATTCCGTCAAAAATATTTGAGTTCCTTCATGTTTATATGCTAAACTTTTGTTAAAATAAACCAATACAGATAAGTCAGCTAGATAATGAATAATGGCCAACCCCTACCAAAAATTAAGGGCGTTTCACAAATTTGACTAACTCAAGTGAACTTGAGCAAATACAAGGTCTACTTGAGCGTTGTTGGACACTCTATTTTAGGCTCTTATTCTAGTGCTTGGGGAAGTGACACCCCTCTCCCCCACAATTTCCTCCCCTGATAGAAAATTCATCAGTGTTCTTTCGCCCCCCACTCCACCCTGGGCCCTTCCGCCAGTGACGTCACAGTCCCTCACTAATTGGCCGGTTTAATTTTTCATGAACCCCCCCCCCATCCCCTCGGCCAATCAGTCCCTCTTAATCTCCTACTATCTCTACCATCTTGTCGAGAAACAACCAATTACCATGCTAATATCCAATTTCAATTTTTTTTTTAAATTTATTTTTCAGGATTATGTGTATTCAAGGGAATATTTAGATTCATAATGAAACATGGACTTTAGCCGATTGAGAGTAGCTTAAAAAGTATTGCACAGTGGGCTTAAGTGGTTTTAGCAGATTTCCTGTTGGGAATTTCTATAATTCACGTTGGTAATATCATGGGACTTTTGAAAAAAAAAATATATATATATATATCCACATATGCAGTTTCCATAATTTTAAAAATAAAATAAAGAAATAAAATTCGTAATTTAAGGCATCCTGGTTTACGTTGAAATTGTTTGAGGAGGATAAGAGGTTATTTTATTTATTCTTACAGGTGCGAATACTTTTAAATAATGTAATAGGCGTGGAATATAATTTTTCTAGAATAACCTATATTTTAAAATTTCGGTCAGGTCTTTTAGCCACACTGATGTTTTACTAAAAAAGAAATGGCATTTAAATGCCGTTTACTCAACAATGAATGACATTTAATATTTTTAACATTTAAATGTCAAAAAAAAATATCGACAAATGAAAGTGAAAATAAGTCAGAAAAGCGAATTTGGATTCAGTAGCCCAATATTTCTTGTAATATTTTCTATTATTTATGTTTTATAAATTTTTTTTTCGAAATGTCTTATTCAGGAAGATATATAATGTATTTACCGTTTCTTCTTCCGGGTTGGACCGTGTCAAATTGTTGTTATTTGCCGAGCTTTCGCACATCATGTGATGGCTTCTTCAGGCCTGANGAGCCTAGTGTCTGCTATTTATAAAATGTAGAGAAAAAATTCGATATTTAAATTTATATATTCAAATTGGATAATATAGTTAATGCTTGAAATTGGTGAGGGAAAAGGGGGGGAGGGTAACTATAATTTAAATATTAATATCTATCTTAATTTATGCGTTAAAATGGAAAAAAAAAGTATGCAACAATAAAGGTTTATAAATTAATTTTGTAAAATCAATTATCTTTAATATTTGCATTAAAAAAATTATTTAAAAAGATTAAGAATGTAGTTTGGAGTGTTGGGCGGGACCTCTTGTCACCTGTTTTATCAGGGGTGTTATACTAGGGGACTCCCTGTTATAGGTGTTGATCAAAGGGATTAATAAGGGTCTCAGCAGGTGTTGAAGGTGCAATGTATCATGGGATTATATCAAGGGGGAATTTTTTTTTAGATGCTATATCAAGTGATAGTGTTTGGAGATTTTATCAAGGGAGTATTTCAAGAGGGATGAGCACAATTCCGTATTTATAGCATTTTTATTTCAAACCTTTGGGCAAATTTATATTTTCTTGAAGTGGGATCATTAAAGCGAGACCAACTGTTGTATTCCTTTGTAGAGTTGAATTTTTAATCGTTCATGTTTTATAACATTATTATGAAAACTTTTATATTAACGAAGTCATTTAAGATTGTAACTAGGATGGATGAGCGCTTTCTCAACTTTACCTTCCTTTCCAGTCCAGAGCAAGAGTGGTCGTACGTTTTATGTACTCTTATTCGTGACCATCTTTAATTTAACATTAGAAATCTGCTAAGATAACGCAACCCCTGCGTGAAGGACTTTTATTTCCGGACAAAAGCCTGACCAGGCTGGAATTCAAATTATTGAGCCAACTCCAGCCTGTACCGTCCACCTTTGATTAAATATACTCGAATTTTAGCATATTCCGCTGTTAAAATGTAATAAATTCACTCGAAAATTGCACATCAAAAGAGTTATTTTCCGTTACTCTTTTGATGTGCACTTGTCGAGAGTGCTCGCTCCCGTTTACTGTGTATTTATTAGGTTATGTTTACATTACATCAAAAGCTAATCATATATTTGAACTCGAGGATGCTAAACAATTTGTATGTCAATACATGATATTGTCTTTGTTAGGGAGAGAAAACAAAAAAAAACTTAAGTGTCAGCGACTCCACTTTACCGTAAATTTAAGTAAGTTTGAATTCAATGACACACTACATTAAATATTTTAAATGCCATCAATCCTTCAAACATTTTAAAAATTTTAATAATTTTTACAGTTCATATGATAACAAAAAAAAATTAAAGTAAAATTAATAATAGTTAAGCAGAATGTTGACATTATTATTTAAGAATTAATGAAGTTGTTATGACCTATATAATATATCTATTTTTTTTTCTGCTGGAAAAAAAAAACACTCACACAACTAAAAATAAATGAAAATTAGTAACGTGGAAACAGTGTTTAAGGTGAACAATAAATGCAAGGGAATAGAAATCTAACTGTCTCAGACAGGACTCGAACCTGGATCTTCTGTTATCCGGGCTGGCGTGTTAGCCAATTGCACCACCGAGTCTAGCCAGATAATCTCTCCAACTCCCCGCACTTTACTCCGACTCTAAATCCCCAAGTAAAACGAATATATCGTCCTATGCTTGAAGGAGCTGACATTGTCGAGCTATTTATTAGACTCTCGTTATTTTCTTTTATTTATTTTTATAAATATTGTTGTTATCTCCTTAAGTACCCCTCGTCCTACATTTTATTGGGATTCGTTTGGTATAATGTTATTATATTATTATAAAACATCAAACGTGAAATATTATCTACTGATCTATAACATAAAAACATTTTAAAATCCTATTAGTAAAGATGCATCGATTTTTTATTTTTTTTCTAAACCTTTGCTTGAAATACTTCCTAAAAAAATCCAATAATTGAGGAAAACTTTCTTTATTTTTTATACCAACTGAAGAAAAATTAATATAAGTTTCTCAAAATATATAACTTCAAACTTTGTTCAATACTTTATTTATTACAGCTGAACGCTTCCTTGACTCACGAAGGTCTCTACAAGTCATCTTGTGATCTTCGGAGTTGTTAATTTTGAAAAAACTTTTTTATAGATATCTGCTTTTTTGTTTTATCTCCCTATATATCCTTACCTATTCACCGATTCCGCTCAAAAACTGTACTGTTTTCCTTTCCAATTTATTTTTATATTTTGGATTTGATCATAATCTACCTAAAAAATTTACTTCATGTGGATTCATATAAAAAACAGTATTGTATCTACATAGACAGATTCGCCCTTGTAAGCAGTAAAATTCCGTCAAAAATATTTGAGTTCCTTCATGTTTATATGCTAAACTTTTGTTAAAATAAACCAATACAGATAAGTCAGCTAGATAATGAATAATGGCCAACCCCTACCAAAAATTAAGGGCGTTTCACAAATTTGACTAACTCAAGTGAACTTGAGCAAATACAAGGTCTACTTGAGCGTTGTTGGACACTCTATTTTAGGCTCTTATTCTAGTGCTTGGGGAAGTGACACCCCTCTCCCCCACAATTTCCTCCCCTGATAGAAAATTCATCAGTGTTCTTTCGCCCCCCACTCCACCCTGGGCCCTTCCGCCAGTGACGTCACAGTCCCTCACTAATTGGCCGGTTTAATTTTTCATGAACCTCCCCCCCATCCCCTCGGCCAATCAGTCCCTCTTAATCTCCTACTATCTCTACCATCTTGTCGAGAAACAACCAATTACCATGCTAATATCCAATTTCNAAAAAAAAAATACAAATTTAAAAAATGTATTTTTTTAAAGGCTTATCTGCCAACGTTTCGGCTTACATTGTAAGCCATCTTCAGGACTATCATGAAGACGTGAGAGGACGTCCTGTCCCTAAGTTCACATTTCCATGACGGATTATTATTCCATGATAAACTTTTTTTTTTCTTTTTTTTTTCAAACATGATACGAATTAACCTTTATTTGCTTATTACACTCTGTTAAAAATATAATAAAAACATTTTGTAATTTTATTACAATGAATACTAAAAATTACATTAATCACAATCACATGAGGAGAGAAGGTGATCAATGACAATAGTCTGAAATTACATAAACTAAGCAGATTAATTTATTCAATTGTTTGAAGTTGAAAGCCTTAATTAAATGAAGATGGTTTATAATTTTATAAGATTATCGAAATCATTTAACGGTTTGCAATATGTACCTTAAGTAAGTGAGTTTATTTCTTTATTTTAAAATATATAAATAAGTAGAATTAGTGAAAAAGTGCGATTCCTTTTTAATCACGTGAAAAGCTTGATTTCTTTACAGGAAAATATCAAATTATTTATTATCATTACCACAAGGGATAATAGTATTAGTTGCCTTTGCACATACATGACGGCATTATCAAACAATAATAATTACCAAAAGTATATTCATAATAAAACGCTGTTTAATTATAAATTATAATTGAATCAATTCGTGACCATTTTAATGCTTCTTGATTTGCAACTGATTCCCTGTATGGGCTTGAAGTATTCACAAATAATCTCGCTCGGACCTGAGTCCTTCTTTAATAACAATTCTACCGAAGGGAACAAAATTATAATTCAGGATTAATTTGGAAAGATATATGTAAAAGCGACTAATCTATAGTTTAGTCTCTCTGAGAACTCCTGCGTTAAGATAAGCCACCTAGCGACGTTATAGGATTATGACGTTATCATATAGTCCCCGAGTAAGCAGCTTACTTCTAGATTCCTTATAGAAAATCCTGGCCACTTTGAGGATTGGCTAATTCGCCTGTCCACAACCTGAACTACAAACTGGCTGAATGTATGAATCCGGGGATGGAAAGTCAACCTTATTTGATGGATTATTTTGGGGGGCTTTTTCTTTGTCATTTTGGAAACGGGTATGAATTGTTAACATATTCAGTTTTTATATACTTACCCTCTATAATGTATAATATTCATATTTATAATATCGCGTATGCTACGACAATCGTATACTTTATAATATGGTATTCAACAGAGTTAAGTATTTGTTTTGAAGTGAATTCCCGTATATATAAAAGGGACTCTTGGTAATGAACAGCATTTGCTGCCAAAATAATTACTGTATTTATATCAATTTTAATTTCAATTTAACTTTTTTCACCTGAATCTTTTTTGTGTATATAGATAAATAACGTATTGTCCAGGAATAAAACTTTTAACTGAGAGTTTTAACAAGATAAAAACATTTATTGGCTTATTTTAATTGCCATTTTTTTTTGCCTGGAAGTTTTTATAGTAACTAAAACACTAAAAAATGAACTATATGTCTGTCTGTGTGTGTGTGTGTGTGTATGTGAGTGTTTAAGCTTCTTGGATAGATCCAACTTTTCGCTTATGCATTGTCAATCTCACATTTCGCAGGTAATCTTGCTTTGAAGAAAAAACAGTGTCGAAAGGGATAAGAAATAGTTCAACAACAACTTAGCATGGATCCTACGATTGAACTATATCCTGGATCAACGCTAAGGATAATATATAACTAAATATACAAAATGAGATTTTGTTGACCGTAGATATTAATCTAAGATGATTTTAGTTGGGGTTCGGTCGTGGTAGATCCAAAAAAACACAAATTAAAAAAATGTATTTTTTTACTGAAGGATTATCTGCCAACGTTTCGGCTGAATGACTGAGTGTCATGGAAATGTGTACTTAGGGACAGAACGTTCTCTCTCATCTTCATAATAGCCCTGAAGATGGCTTACAATGTAAGCCGAAACGTTGGCAGATAATCCTTCAGTAAAAAAATACATTTTTTTAATTTGTGTTTTTTTTTTTTTGGATCTACCTCTACCGAACCCCAACTAAAATCATCTTAGAATAACTAAATATATTTCAATCTAGTCCACGCACTTGATTTCTCTGGCATTTTAGTAATGTTCCCCATTAATCAGTCATTCGCTTGGTAACAAGACTTCGTGGCTTTCCCGATTGGTGAAGGGAACGCTTGTCATACGTTACCGGATTTCATCTCCATCCAGGAGATTTCCCTAGGTCAGAGCACCTGTTAAGTGTAGTAGACAGCGAACCGCAAGCTAATCCAGCAATAGACCGCCCTTTTCTATTTGACCGCAATGAAACCTCTACAGCTGGTTGTCTTCCTGCCAAAGAGGTCTGTGGTAATGAACAGGTCGACAAGTAAGAGTACAAGACTTGTGACATCACATCTTTTGAAGCTCGGTGACGTCAGGTCTCTTCCATGAACTTTTACCTGGATAAGTCTTGTTTATAGTTTATTTACAAATCAACTAGAAGTTACTTTAAAAAAAAAAATTGTTGATCACTTTAAAGCTTTTATTTATAATTAATAAATATATTCTAATTTTTATGTATTATTAATTGTCTGATTACTATTAAACGCAACTTAATCCCAAATGAATCTTTCAACCCCACATAGGGTTATGATATATGAGCTTGAACAACTAACAGCAGCTAAATTGACCTAATTCAGGTAGTTCGTCAGGCAGGAGCTACATAAACTTTTTTTATTATATGATTTTAGTTGGGGTTCGGTCAAGGTAGATCCAAAAAAAAAATACAAATTTAAAAAATGTATTTTTTTAAAGGCTTATCTGCCAACGTTTCGGCTTACATTGTAAGCCATCTTCAGGACTATCATGAAGACGTGAGAGGACGTCCTGTCCCTAAGTTCACATTTCCATGACGGATTATTATTCCATGATAAACTTTTTTTTTTCTTTTTTTTTTCAAACATGATACGAATTAACCTTTATTTGCTTATTACACTCTGTTAAAAATATAATAAAAACATTTTGTAATTTTATTACAATGAATACTAAAAATTACATTAATCACAATCACATGAGGAGAGAAGGTGATCAATGACAATAGTCTGAAATTACATAAACTAAGCAGATTAATTTATTCAATTGTTTGAAGTTGAAAGCCTTAATTAAATGAAGATGGTTTATAATTTTATAAGATTATCGAAATCATTTAACGGTTTGCAATATGTACCTTAAGTAAGTGAGTTTATTTCTTTATTTTAAAATATATAAATAAGTAGAATTAGTGAAAAAGTGCGATTCCTTTTTAATCACGTGAAAAGCTTGATTTCTTTACAGGAAAATATCAAATTATTTATTATCATTACCACAAGGGATAATAGTATTAGTTGCCTTTGCACATACATGACGGCATTATCAAACAATAATAATTACCAAAAGTATATTCATAATAAAACGCTGTTTAATTATAAATTATAATTGAATCAATTCGTGACCATTTTAATGCTTCTTGATTTGCAACTGATTCCCTGTATGGGCTTGAAGTATTCACAAATAATCTCGCTCGGACCTGAGTCCTTCTTTAATAACAATTCTACCGAAGGGAACAAAATTATAATTCAGGATTAATTTGGAAAGATATATGTAAAAGCGACTAATCTATAGTTTAGTCTCTCTGAGAACTCCTGCGTTAAGATAAGCCACCTAGCGACGTTATAGGATTATGACGTTATCATATAGTCCCCGAGTAAGCAGCTTACTTCTAGATTCCTTATAGAAAATCCTGGCCACTTTGAGGATTGGCTAATTCGCCTGTCCACAACCTGAACTACAAACTGGCTGAATGTATGAATCCGGGGATGGAAAGTCAACCTTATTTGATGGATTATTTTGGGGGGCTTTTTCTTTGTCATTTTGGAAACGGGTATGAATTGTTAACATATTCAGTTTTTATATACTTACCCTCTATAATGTATAATATTCATATTTATAATATCGCGTATGCTACGACAATCGTATACTTTATAATATGGTATTCAACAGAGTTAAGTATTTGTTTTGAAGTGAATTCCCATACATCTAAATTATTTTTAGTAGTATTAATCCTGGGGAAATAGTCTGTAAATAATTTGAGAGTGGTGTCATTGGTCACCTTCTCTCCTCATGTGATTCACATTGAATGTTATTTTTACTTCATTGTGAATAAATTACAAAAAGGTTCTTATTTAACAGAATGTAATATAAATAATTAATAGTTTAATGAAGTAGCTTTAAACATGTCATTTCACGCTTAATTTAAAATTCCTTTAATTTTATCATTAAAAAAAAAAGTGTTATCTTCTAAGGTGTGCGTTTTTGACAAAAAAAGAATAGAGCATATTGAATTGCAGGTAGATTATTTTTTTCAATAGATACATTTCTCTTTGGGAAGAATATACAATTATTTATGATATTTGTTATTGATTATCCGCCATGTTTCTCACGAAGAACTTTCCTATTGATTAATTTCACAAGTAATTCACTTTGTACTGCTGACGCAACAAACCGTGTATTTACTGCGTCTTCGAAGATTCCTCCTCCAGCAAGCTAGAATATCTCTATTTGCATTCTGAATTGAAGGTTATCTACTGTTCTCTGTATCTTATTTGCACCACAGGTCTCCGTATTCCTATGATCGTTTGATCATGTATTGTGAGTGGATTGACGTATATTGACTTTCTTTTTTAAAAAACTTTTAAAAACAATTACCCTTGCTTGTTGGCGTCACTGTATGGGAGTTACATCCAGGGGATGCGTTATTTCTTATGGTTGTTCTTAAACAATTGGGCAGTGATACCTTTTGATGTGTATATAATAGCCTTCTACATCAATGAAAATAACTTTATTTTCATAAAGAAAATATGTCTATATTGCCAAATCAGCTCCTGAGAAAATTATTTTATCTGAGCATCTTAAAATGTTCCTTTTACAAACTTCCATTAGTGCACTACGTTCTAAACGAGTTCTCTTGTGAAGGGGGGGCGTTAAGATCATTTCGTATTGTTATGGGCTACGGATTATAATTATATTTATTATAATAAATAATTCTACTACTATTAGCAGAAAACAAATAAGTATACTGCCCTTACTAACTAATAAATAATTAAATAGAAAACCTAAATTACTTACTGCTAAATAATGTACATGTACAAACGAATTGAATGTGCTTATTTGCAAAGAGGCATCAAAAGAACTTGCTAAATTGTCTGCACTAACTAGTTTATGTCACTTGACGTTTCACTGCCTACAGACTGACGCCCTGACAGAATATCTGACACTGTATAACATGTGTATGAAAGAAAATATTTTCCATCATGCCTGAAATGCAATTGATTTCAAAATTATTATTAATTTATTCTTTTTTTTCGCTTAATGTTTCGAAGATCTTCAGATATTGTAAAGAGAATTGTATGAGACATGAAAAAAAAAACGAAAACAAAAAAAAACACATTAATGAAATATGTACATTGTCCACACGTTACGTCTAGTGACGGAGAGCCAGTATTTGGCGCTCGGTGAACCGTCCCATCAAGAACGATTGAATTCTCGAACGAGGTCGTTGTCGATCTAAATCAATTCCCTAGATATATTGAACTATTATATTCATCAGGAATTGTAATCAGTTATTGAAATGTGTATATGGATAAAAACATGGTTGTTTTTATGTATTGATTTAATCAGTTTTAAAATAACCATTGACCTATATTTATTATATGCCACTCTCTGTTATTCTTTATGTAGTGTTAAATTCTATAAGGATATCTTCGGGATTGAGGAGCCTTCTATATTTAGTTACTGTCTTCTCCTTTGTTCTCTTAAAATCGGTTAAAATGACCTTGGTTAATGTACTGGTTGAGGAATCTCTTATGTGGCATTCTTATTGTTGTTGTCCAACAGCATGAGAGGGCTGAGACTTCATTTCCTACCTGCCGTGTCACACCCACATCCTCCGAGTCATTACCTGCAAAACAGAGAGACAGATCCCCGCGAAGATAGATGTTATGTTTTTGGAAGTAGCTGCTATTCCTGTCAGTTGATAGTTTCCTGCAGGACAAGGATCGGTTCCCAGAAAAGGACATCTTGTGGTTCCCGGCTAGGTTGTACTCCCTCTCTCGGCGGCTTCAAGCTTGTGACTGCTATCTTACTCATGAATTGGAGGTTTAACGACCGAAGGGATAATTGTCGGAATTGTAGCCGCAATTAATGAAGTTCCCGACGCCATAATTTCGATATTCACCGCCGCGTTTCTACTGTGTAGTTCTGATCAAATGCATTCATAATGACCCTATAATTTTATTTACTTTTTTATTGCTTTTCCAGTATGTAAAGGGTTTTTGTAAACGTGTCGGGGGCGCGGAGCACATAGGTAGCTGTGTCTGAGGTAATTGGCCACCGAAAGCTCCACAAAACCTCGCTAACGAGAGCCAGCTAATTGTCCTCTCGAGCTAAGTCCGCCTGCACCTTCTCATTAGCCAGCCCAATCAGCCCCCGCTATTTCGGTAATTATTATTCCATCCGTGCCACAACTTGCTTTAAATTTATCCTGACAAACAGTCGTCCAGCATGCCTCATTGTCAAACTATACCGATATGTTTGTTATTTCATGATTGGTCGTGTTGCGCGTGCACAAATAACATTCCCTTTACACTGAGGATTTCTTGCGATGTGGGGCTTCCGCTTCTCATCGGCGGTGGATGGGAGCTATGGTCATCCTGGACGACCACCAATCCTCGTCTTGTACTTATACATCGTCTTCTTGAAAGTCCCTTCCTATCCGAAGTTCGTCTTAAGGGCTTATAAAGTGATAAATACCTTGTCGTTGTGTCTTTGCAGCTTCGCCAAGTCTGTTTTAGAAGAAGGTGAGGATTAAGGGTGGAGTTTACTTTCATGAGTTATTTCCGTATGGGAGTAAACAGGTTTTTCACATCAAACTTTTACCACTTCATCAGGCACAGATACAGTGGAATCCAGATATTCACTCTTATCTCTTTTTTAAGTAAACTACAGTGTGCTTCATTCTATTATGCCATTAGGATTTCTCTAAAATGATGACAATGAATATTAATTTATAATACCTATCTAACGGTAACATGTCCATGAAAAATCTATAAAAAAAAAAGCAATGTAATCTGATTCACTCAGCTAGAAAGTAATAATTCTCTTATTACTGTTAACTACATATAAACAGAAAAAAACAAAACAAATCTAGATGAAATAATTTTTCTTTCTTTGAATTCAGACATTGAGAATCATTTTAAAATTTACGTTTTACATCAATAAAGACTCTTTGAAGAAATAATTTGCTCTAAAGATCAATAATTAGAAGAATAATAAGTAAATCTCCGGAGAGCTGCTTTATAACGTCACTAGCCAGAAATGACTATTTGGTAGAATTCTAATTTGGCTTTGCTTAATTCCGAGTTTAAACTGTTCGATTGTTAGAGAAAAAATTTTCATTTTTTTATAGTGATTTTATTTTTTATTTCACCGCAGTGCACCATCATTTAAGTACTCATAAACATGGCAAATTATCTCTGACACAGGAATAACTGAGAAATATATGAATGTATTAATTTTAACTTGCTCTTTTTATTGAATTAATGACTCTTCTCTCTGAAGAGGCAAACGTATGATTTGGTGAGGCCTAGTGAAGTACGAGATAAAAACTTTCTTAGAATTAGACCAAATGTGACAATTTTCATCTTTTGAAATTGAAAACAAGCACACTCACATTTAAAATACTAATAATCTATCTTATGCTGTTGTTTGTAGCTTCCAGGAACAGAAATGCTTTTGTAGTAGATAATTTTTTGGGGTCCGGTCATAAACACTCCATTTTAAATACTTTAGTTATCAGCGCCTCCCATGTTCCTTTTTTTTCTTTTTTTTTTAATAATTAGGAGATCGAACGTATATTTTTTTCTATTTCATTATTTGAAAAATATTTATAAATACAAGCCATGATGATAATTTAATGTTAAAGTAATCTCACATTTCATTATAATTTGATTCGTGCAGGGAGCTAGAAAAAAAAAAAAAACTCAACCTCCCCGGCTGATATAGATAGTTTGTTTTTTTTATAGCTCCCTGTACAATTCAAATTATTTTTAAGTACGCAATCACCACTTAAGTACAAATTGATATAAAACCACGCGTATAGTAATTAAAAACCAATATTTAATTTGGAAAATTTTGGAAGATAANTGTGATTGTTTTTAGGCAATACTAGAGAACAATTTGATGAAAATAGTCTCAATCATTTCTTCAAAGACACCCTGAACCGTTCAGAAAAAGACTGTTCCCTGCTCTTCAGAATTGAGCATGAGCTAATAAATCTAGCTAATGATAGCAAGTAAGTTTTTTCTTCCTTATATCCTAATTAAAACTAAAATTTAACATAACTTCCGATATAAAATTAAATGAAGTATTATTAGCTTATTTATTTTTCTTAGTGTTAGAAGAATTCAAGGATAGATGTTTTGTCCCCCATAGGATATCATAACTTACCACATAAATTTGCTGTTAAAATGGTTAATATTTTAGCCAGAATGGCATTCAGATTTTTCTTCTAGGGATTTACATCCATGCTATCAAAGTGATAAAAATGCCAACTTTTTGAGTTGGAAATATTTATAAATGATGATAAAGAATGTCTTTATTTAAGTAAGTTTAAAGTAAAACCTCCAGAATTATATTAGTTTTTTTCTTCTAGGGATTTACATCCATGCTATCAAAGTGATAAAAATGCCAACTTTTTGAGTGAAAAATATTTATAAATGATGATAATTTAATGTTAAAGTAATCTCACATTTCATTATAATTTGATTCGTGCAGGGAGCTAGAAAAAAACCCAAAAAAACTTAACATCCCCGGCTGATATAGATAGTTTGTTTTTTATATAGCTCCCTGTACAGTTCAAATTATTTATAAGTACGCAATCACCACTTAAGTACAAATTGATATAAAACCACGCGTATAGTAATTAAAAACCAATATTTAATTTGGAAAATTTTGGAAGATAATGTTCATCAGGGGCCATTTACCCCAAGGAAATCTTCTCCGAGACAAGCCTCTGCTCCATCTAGCCAGCTATGCCTTGGGTGGTTGGCTATCCAGGCCGGTTAGGGACTGAGAGTGTGCTTGATAGTGCCCGGCCAACCACACCCTTCAAGTGAAGTAGGGACCAGTTACGGCACTCTGACGCAATCTAGGGGGAGCCAAAGGACCACGGTTGAGATGGTGGGATGATTTTGTGCTATTTAAATAGCATTGAAAAGAGGTGTATCTTTAGTAAGCATTAGTCTTCAGCTTTGATAGTAGACTTTCCTTCCTCCCTGATTGCCAACTATATAAAATTTTTCGTTTTTACTGCAAATCTTAATAGATCTCTTGGGTTTAATGAAGTCTTCTTCGGTATAGGGGCTTTGAGAGCACATTTAGCAGTATATTTAGCAAGATCGTTTTTCTTTATTCTGACTTGACCTGCCACCCAGGCATATAAAGTTTTTTTTATTTTCGCTAACAGTTCGGCCTAAATTCCAGTCCTTCATCGTGGCAAATAGGGTGATAGGGAGAGAGAAAGTGACTCCTGCTCTTCGGTAACTAAATCATGACTAGCCAGGTATGTCAACACAACAAAACTCATTGTTATTTTAAAGTATTCACGTAGCACTCCACAGGGGCTAGAGAATATGGGCTCGTCCAAGACTAAATTACTATGCTGCTACAAATTGACAAAAAGTTCTATCTTGTGTTGGCGACAGGTCATGTCAGAATAAAGAGAAACAGTCTCACTAAATCACTAAATAAATGGCTAAAAGTTCTCTCATACTCCCACTACCGAAGAAGACTACTTTAACCTCAAGGGATCTATCTAGCTCTGCAGTATAAACGAAAAATTTAATGACCAGTCATGATTTAGTTATCGTGGAGCATGAGTTTCTCTCTTATAACAGCCCATTTGTCCGAAACGTTGGTAATAATAAAATACTTTTTATCAATTTAAATCAATTTTAATTATTATTTATTCCTAGGACCGTATTTTAGTGGACCGTATTTTAGTGGACCTTATTTTTAGCTTTTTCTATCCAAAAGATTTTTGAAACCATTATTTGGTTTCACCGTGAATAAGAATTTTTGGTGAAATGAAAAACATATTATTTTTAAACAATTAATGAGAGGGAATAGAATATAAAACTTTATCTGTCCCAACCAGGATCTCCTGCTTGCCGGGCCGGAATGTTTGGAAATGGAAACATTCCGGCCCGGCAAGCAGGAGATCCAGGTTCGAGTCCTGGCTGGGACAAGAGAGAGAGAGAGAG